>JAAGKR010000883.1:78253-156629 GCA_011419295.1 Clarias macrocephalus | reverse complement strand
ACGCATTAATTCCATTAAGATGACAGTTCTTCCAAAATTTCTTTATCTTTTCCAAAGTTTACCTTTTTTCATTCCTTTATCATTTTTTAAATCCCTAGATTTTGTCATTTCCACTTTCATCTGGGGTGGTAAGCATCCCAGGTTGAGGAAGACACACCTTCAGAAGACTAGATGTGCTGGGGGGGATGTCCTTGCCTAATTTTAAGTTTTACTACTGGGCGGCAAACATGCGCAATGCTTTGTACTGGTGGCATTACCACATACAGCCTTGCAAACCACCATGGGTAAATATAGAGGTATATGCACATAATCAGGTTTCTTTCCCGGCTCTTCTTGCATCCAGGCTAGATTTAGTTTCATATAGTAATGTAAACTGCCCAGTGGTGAAACACTCACTCAGGATATGGACTCAATTTAGGAGATCATTTGGTTTCGCAGGTCCTTCCCTCCTCAGTCCTATTGTTCACAATCATTTGTTTTTGCCTGCAATGCACGACAGCTCTTTTAAGTCTTGGTCTGATAAAGGGATAATATGTTTTCAGGATTTATTCATAAATAATGTATTTGCATGTTTCGATCAGTTGATGTCACATTACGGGTTGATTAAATCTGACTTTTTTAGATTCTTGCAAATAAGAAACTATGTCAGGTCCCTTTCAGATGATTTTCCTGTTTTACCCCATGAGAATCCTCTGGACTCCTTTCTTTACTGCAATGTATTAGCTAAAGGTTCAATTTCCGTACTGTATAGTTTACTTCTAGATCAGTCGTCATCCCCTACAGATGAAATTAAGCAGGCTTGAGAGGAAGACTTTGGTAGTTCACTTTCGGATGATCTATGGAATAGCATTCTTAAACAGGTCCACTCATCATCAATGTGTGCCCGGCACTCTCTCATACAATTTAAAGTAGTACACAGGGCCTATATATCTAAGACTAAGTTAGCCCAAATGTTTCCTGACACTAGTTCCTTGTGTAATAGATGTCGAGGAGCTGAAGGCACGTTATTTCACATGTTCTGGTCTTGCCCAGATTTAGAACTTCTCTGGCGGTCAATATTTGACTCATGGTCTGCAGTTTTTCACCATAGTCTGGAGCCGAACCCGCAGGTGGCTCTGTTTGGGGTTGCCCCAGTGGAATTACAGTTATATTCGCCACAGCGTAAAATCATTGCCTTTTCTTCATTGCTGGCACGTAGAGCTATTTTGTTAAAGTGGAGGGAACCTCGCCCTCCTACTCATACCCAGTGGGTGAGAGAGACTGTGTCCTTCCGTTCATATGGAAAAAATTAGATTCTCATTGAGAGGGTCTGTTAAATTTTTTTTAAAGGTGTGGCAGCCATTTATTGATTATGTGGACAATCTCAATTGATTTCATCATACTCATGGTACATAGTTATATACTCTGTTGCAAAATTAAAATTATATTTCTGGATGATTTTTTATTTTTTATCTTCTCTCTTTCTCTTTTTTCAAGACCTACATATACAATTGTGTGTCTGTTAATGTGAGCGCCACCCTGTTTGTGAATTGGTTGACTGGGTCTGGGGTCTGAATTGTTTGAATTAATTGGAAAATTTAAAAATCAATAAAAAATATTAAAACCAAATGATTTAAACTTGAATAAAGAAACAGACAGCAGCAGCTATTAATTTCCATCAACTAGTTTGTCTTTTTTCCAAAAAGTTTATTGCCAAATAAATGTTTGCTATTAAATTAATGTTAATTTTTTTTTTTTTTTAAAACAACGTATGTCAGATTCTCGTCCCCTCACACGCATAGTGATGTGGGAAGTGAGAATGGATTGTGGATAATCTAGATTCTTGCGAATCATGCATCTGCATTTGATCGGATACGTCTCCCCTGCGTGCTCAACAGCACCTTTCTACGCGTGCAGTGTCTCCACTGCGTGCTCAACGTATTTTCCGCGCATGTACGCAACATCCCATTGCTGTGCACTCGACTTGTGCCTGTACGCTCGCTCACCTTTGTCCAGTGTTATTGCCCCTAAACTAGACAATCACAGACTTGCACACAATACTTCTGAGTGCCTGTTCCTGGCACTATCGACCGCATAATGTAATTAAATTTAATTTTAATTGTATAGTGCTTTTAAAATGGTCATTGTCTCAAAGCAGCTGTACACAATAAAAAGTATAAATAAATATTTTTTATTGAATATTATTGAATATAATTTTTATTGAATTAAGTATTAGTATACACTACTGTATGTCGAGTATAATTCAAATCGGACAACTCGTTCGCTTTACTTATAAAACTTTAACGCTTCTGTTATGCAAACGATAGTGCCAGCTGATTAGAGACAAAACAGGCAATCAGACGTAGTGTGTGGAAGTCTGTGAGTAGCTAGTTTAGTGACAGTTTTGTATCACTGGACAAAGGTGAGCGTGGAAAACACGTTGTGCGGACAGGGGAGACACAAGGGAGACCTAAAAATGTCAAAACTGCAACAGAAATAACGACAGAAAAAAAATATGTACATAAAAAAGTATTTTTTTACACTGTTTTAAAACAGTATGCAATAATATTTAGACCTTTATGCAAAATATATTTCACTTAAATATCACAGATTAAAACTAGAGGTACATTTCCTGAAGAAAATGTGAGTGGTGCTTGCAATGGCATCATAGACATAGCTGATGTCATATGGTATTATAGACATTGAAAAAGCTATTTACACACGAGTGCACAAGTCTAAAGCAAACGCAGTTATTAATATTGTGTATATTTAACTTCATTCAGTTATATGGAAAATAACGTGCCCACCAGCTCAAAGTGAAAAGTGAAAGTGAGTTCCCTGCGGAGCAATAAACCACCCACCCCTTAGAAAAGTCATAGCCCATTCCCAAATAAGCCGCACGATTTGATACCTCATTCATGGGTCTACGACAAATGGTGCGGGACTAGTTACAAAAGGGAATAATAAGCCTGTGAGATAATAATAGAGCTTCGCTTTGCAAGCACCACTAACAAGAAAAGAAGACGTGCTGAGCTTCAGGTCATTGGGATGCAGACAAAAAGTCTAGGAAGGAAACGGAGGCACCAGTTTTCGTTATTTTACAAAATCTGAATATATTTGTTCTACTTCTCTTTTGGCATACACGCACAGGCATCTTTAAATTTGAACAGAAAATAATAGTGGGCTGGTAGGCACGTTATTTTTCATATAACTGAATGAAGTTAAATTTTAATTAAGTTAAATATGCACAATAAATTAATAATATTATAAAAGCTATTTGCACATGAATGCACAAATGTAAAGCAAGCACAATTATTAATTTATTGTGTATATTTAACTTCATTCAGCCATTTAAGTTATGTGAAAAATACCAGCCCACTATTATTTTCTGTACAAATGTAAAGGTGCCTGTATGTGTGCAAAAAGACAAAGTAAAACAAAGAATACAGAAGTGTATGATTATTTAAAAAGTTAGCCTAAAACAATATTGTTTCCAATGCTGAAGCAAACATGATTTTGTTTTGTTTTACAATAGATCTTTCATGATGAATGTGTGTGCATGCACTTTAAATATACAGTAAACAATACTGCTTTTTGCAAAGTGAAAGTGAGTGCCGTTGATCAAAAGGCTGATAAACGTGTGCACAGATATGAGCGGATTTATTGATAAAATTGCAGACATGCTCTCCCAGAAATGCAACAAACAAATATATAGGCTACTCGCTGAATACAACGCGACATTCCCCCCCGAGGTGAACACCCACAAAAGCCCCAGTTACTGTAATCCCTCTTCTCACCTTTCATTCACGATAGGTATGAAGTTATCAAACCAGTTTCGCTGATGGGGGAATTGGCAGAATTGAGGGGTTTAAAACAAAGTAACAAGACCGAGCAGACGTCTCTGCCTAAAATGTAATGTATTTCGCCAGCAAAACATTAAAATTAATAAAAATTAATAGAGATAAAATGTTTAATGGTACCAATTAAATCAGACTTCATAGTTAGTGGTGCTTGCATAGCGAAGGACTACTATTGAAATCTCACAGGCTTATTCTTTTTCTTCTTCTTCCATAAGAAAGTTTGGCGCATAACTAGTCCCACACCGTTTGTCGTAGACACAGGAATGAGGTGTCAAATCGTGAGTCTTATTCGGGAATGGGGCGCTATGACTTTTCTAAGGGGTGGGTGGTTAAATGGGGATTAGTGTCCACTGCAATGCTGATGATACACAATTATACATCTCATAAAAACCAGATGAAATATCCAAGCTGAAGTGAAGTCAGCGCTGTTGACTTTGCAGAGTGTTCCCGAATGGTGATGTTTTGTCGAGGAAAGTTCCCTTCACCTTCTCTCTTCCTGTGAGGTACACTTCAGAATGGAATGCAGCTCGGGGCTCGAAAAGCTCAATAAATCACGTCGGCGGGTGTCGCGTGTCTTGATGCAGATTTTGAGCGACAAAAAATACAACACGTTTTACTTTAATGTTACAAGATCATCATAATCTTCAAATTTAGATTTACATTTGAAAAAAGCAACGAGCTAAAATGTAATTATTTTCTATTAAATAGAAATATTTAAGATATTTCATATTTCACTTCAGCTTGGATATTTCATCTGTGTGCTTTAGTTTTCTATATTGGATTCTTCTCCACTGGTAAGATAGATTTTTAACTTTTATACTGTTTTTGAAACATGATTGGTTCTTACTGTATACCTAGTTTTTGTTGTTTGGTAGTGTTGATTGCAGTGTGATTGGTAGTGTTGATTGCAGTGTGATTTGTTCTCAGGTAATTAATCAAGAGTAGTTTCAGGCTTCCTTAAGGTGTGAATTGTGGGCAGGGCTTAGCTTCATATATTGAAGGTGTCTCTGCTGGTAAATAAGCATATCCTTCAACAAAGTTGGCAATGAATCTAGATAGCAAGTGCACATAGAATTGAATAGAAAAGAAAAGAACATAGAAAAGAAACAAACTCTTATGGAAATGCCAACCTGCTGTAAGGAAAGCAGATTTTATCTCAGCCCTAGCTACCCATTACTCTTTTGACTTTCTGGCACTAACAGATCTGGATATCTCCTCAGAACTCAGCTACACTGGCTGCCCTATCCTCTGCTTATACATTCTCTTACTCTCCACGAGAAACTGGCAGAGGTGGTGGTACGGGTCTGCTGTTGTCTAAGAGAGATGGTCCTTCTCGTCTATTCCCCTGTCTCATCTAATTTTTTTATTGTTTGAATTTCATGCAGCTAAGGTAACCTCTCCAATTAACCTCCACATCTTAGTTATCTACTGTCCTCCTGGCTCTCTAGGAAACTTTCTGGATGAAATGGACATGCTTCTTAGTTTTTTTCCTTCTGCTAACACTCCTCTCACTGTTCTAGAAGATTTCAACCTCCCCTCTGCCAAACTCCAATCCTCTTTCCTTTTCCCTCTCCTTAACTCCTTCTCTTTAACACAAGATCTTGTCTCTTACCAGACTCTTCTCTCCAAATTCTCATGTGACGTGACTTCTGCCAAAACTGCCTTCTTCAGAGAAAAGCTGGAAGCCTCTGCAAATGATCCTAGCAAACTCCACAACATCTTCTCCTCACTACTCAACCCACCGACTCCTCCTGCCCCTTCCTCTCTGACTGCTGATGATTTTGCCACATTCTACAACGGGAAAATTGCAGCAATCCGCCAGTCCTTCACTCCCAACCAAACTCCTACAGCAGAACTTCAGGATCTTCCCTTCCCTCCCTTAGCTGAGTTCTCCAACCTGTCATCTGATGATATTCAGCAGATCATCTCGTCATCCAACCTCACCACCTGTTCGTTAAACCCAATCCCTTCCACAATGCTCCAGGCCATCTCACAAGACCTCCTTCCCTTTACCACAACCATCATCAACCATTCCATATCATCTGGTCATGTTCTTGCTGCTTTTAGAAGGCAAGGGTTATTCCCATCCTCAAGAAACCCTGCCTGGACCCATCAGAAGTTAACAACTATCGGCCAGTATTGCTTCTCTCTTTTATTTCCAAAATTCTTGAAAGGGCTGTTTATAGCCAAATGTCTCTTTATCTCTCACAGAACAACCTTAATGATCCCAACCAATCTGGATTCAAAGTGGCACATTCCACAGAGACTGCCATTCTGTCAGTCACTGAGAAGCTCCATGCTACTAGATCTGTCCTGATCTTCCTGGACCTGCATTTGACACAGTGAACCACAAGATTTTATTATCTATTCTTACAAGCCTTGGAATCTGTGTAACAGCTTGGCAATGGTTTGCTTCTTATCCAGAAGATAGGTCATATGAGGTGACATGGAGGGGATCCATATCTGCCCCATGCAAACTCTCTACTGGTATCCCGCAGGGCTCAGTACTTGGTCCTCTTCTGTTCTCCCTCTATACCCGGTCTCTTGGTAAGGTCATATCATCGCATGGATTTTTATACCATTGTTATGCAGATGACACTGAACTTATTCTCTCCTCTCCTCCCTCTGATACTCAGGTTTCCACCCGGATCTCAGCATTTCTGGCAGACATCTCAATCTGGTGGCAGCTCATCAGCTGAAGCTCAATCTGAGTAAAACCAAACTGCTGTTCATCCCTAGTGACTCATCCCCAGGTCAAGACCTTGTGATATCCCTGGACAACAATTAAATCACTCCTTCAGCCACCGCCCGCAATCTTGGGGTAACCGTGGACAATCATCTGTCATTTTCCCCACACATCGCTAAGCTTACTCGCTCTTGTAGATATCTTCTTTACAATATTATATACTATAATATACAATATATGTATAATATAATATACAATACTAAAATACGGTTAGATGCATATGTTGTTTTTTCTGACCTTTGAATGACAAAGCAAAATTGCCTGTTTGCTCAATTAACACATGTATATTTCAAAATAAATTTTAAAAGTTCTAATCACAAATAAAGATTGAGAGGATAAATATCCATTTTGTATACTTTTGAGGCTTCACCAAATAGAAAATAATTCTTACCATACATAAACAAAGAATGTCAATAAAATAAGAGACTATAATTAAATTACTGTGCCATGAGAAAGTACTGAATTTTAATTGTTTTGCATATTTGCCTCGTTACAGATGGCATAAAACTAACACAGCATTTCATAAAAAGAGCATTATACCAACAGTCATACAAACATAGTGGTTGTAGTGTGATAGTCTGGGGCAGCTTTTCAATTTCAGGACCTGGACAACTTGCCATAATTAATGGAACCATGAATTCTGCATTCTACCAGAAAGTCCTGAAGGAGAATGTACGGTTGTCATTTGGTGATCTCAAGCCCAAGTGCACTTGGGTTATACAGCAGGACAATGATCCAAAAAAAAAAAAAAAGATATCTCAAACAGAAAAAAAAAATATTTTGAAGTGGCCTAGTCAAAGTCCAGAGTAAAATCTGATTGACCTTAAACAGGTCATTCACACTTTAAAACCTGCCAATGTGCCTGAATTAAAACAATTTTTAAATGAAAAGTGGGCCAAAATTGCTCCACAGTGATGTGAATGACACATTGCCAGTTATCACAAATGCTTGATTGTAGTTGTTGCCACCAAGTGGCACAACCAGTTATTAGGTGTCTCTCCCAGCCTCCATGGCGCTATCTCGCTAATCTTATCTGCTCTTTGAGACAAGACAGCATCTCTAATATGAAGAAGAGGGAAACTTAACCAAGCTTGGGAAAGGAAGTCTACTGCACCTGGAGCCACAAAAACAGGTGACCTCGAACTCCAATGGTGTAACTTGGCAATCCGATAAACAAAGGAGGCAATTGTACACCTCTGAGTGGGAAAGAAAAACCCTCCCTGACTCACCTCGTTGACCCGAGGACACAGGATATCCCATGTTTCTCCACATGCCTGTCCATGAACAAAGAGGCACACAGCAGAGATACGATTCCAGGCCATTTTTAAAGCGTGCCAGTAGGTTTAAACTTATATCCATATATATTCACTCAGCATGTTTGATGCTTGTATGTATGTCTGATTATTCTGCATAACTGAAAAGGTGTAATCAGCATTTATAAACCCTTTTTAACTAGATAAAGGTTTGAATGAGTGTGCAAGATATGGGATGTGTGGTATCGACCGAAAGCTTGTCTTATTCAGAGAACGCTTATGTACACAAAATGTTAGTAGCATGAACAGAGCTTGTGTAAAGTTAATTCATAAAAGGTATTAAAATTTCCAACCGGATGAGTCCCACGTGACAGCTGAAAACCCGGCCTAATGTATGCACAAAAGGGGGAACCACGTGAGGCAGGGATAAGCCTGCAACCACATCCAATTGGACCAATCATCTGTGGGACGGACCGACAACAAAGGGTTAAAACCCCAGGGTCCGAGCACATCGGCACGTCATCCAGCAGCTGAATGTCTTCCAACGTCATCCAGCGGCTGAACGTCAACTACACGTCTGAACCAAGCACTTTCGTCGCTCTTCCACAGTCGACTTTTGCCCTGCGTCTGACCGGGAAGCAAACTGCTTCTCCGCTCTCTACAACTTCAAGAAACTTGAAAACTGCACCAGCCAGTCCGCAACACCGTGATTCCCTAACACCGAAGGTGAATCACTGAAGAAGACCGCAACGCAATGTAAATAACAAACAAAGCTTCATACCTTGCTGAAATTGGTGCTTGCTTCATAACAAAATAGTTAGCTTAAACCCAAGCCTCTGCTCTTATGACTTTCTCAGGTCTAGTGAACAGTACTACACAGTACTAGTTAACTTCATTAACCTTCATCCTTTTAACTGTTTTGTGTGTGTGTGTTTAATAGCGTAGTTTAATATATCATAGTTTAGTCAAATCAATTCTTGTTTCTTGTTTAAGAACTGTTGTCCTGGTCATGTATTTTTAAGTTTAAACAGATCTGAAGTTACCTTGCTTATAATTGAGAAATACCAGATTTTGTGTTATCATTAGTGGCCACATGATAAGCAGAGTTGGTAAGATGCACTAAATTGTGCTAAATGCTGGACAGGTAGTGGATAAAGTGTATGCTATAAATTTTAACCCAGTTTAATAATTTTAACCCGAATTGTTAAAGATTCAATTCACCTCTGGCCCAAAGCTGAAACCTTACAAGGGGCAATTACTTTTTCACATAGGACCAGGTAAGTTCGGAAAGCTTTTTCCCCTTAATAAATAAAATCAAAAGCTGCAATTTGTAATTACTCAGATTATCTTTGTGTAAAATTTAAATTTGTGTGACAAAAGTGTATGACAGATATGCAAAAAAATTAAAACAGTGAGAGGCCAAATACTTTTTACAGCACTGTATATTACACATTATATTATTATACAAAAAATGTCTAAAAATAGATTTCATTATTTTATATTTGGTATATGGCAACCATGTTTAGAAAGTGCTATATATATTTGACTACAATTAAGACATTTTTACCTGCAATTAGTTGTGGAAAATTGTATGCAGTTTACAGAATAATCATAAGTGGAAAAAGAAAATCAGTATACATAACTGATTTGTTAGATAAAGTTTGTTTGCTTTAGTACAAATCAAATTAAGCTAATGTTGGCTGCCATTTCATTGATATAAACATACAAGTATGGTATATAAAAAAACCAACTGACAAAATTTAAGTTTGAAAATACAGAAGAACAATGCAATACAATAAATACACCTTGTCTTAAAATAAAGAGGCAGTGAAATTTTCCCTGACACAAACACATTCAGCCACACTTACCCTGTTTACCAAGAGAGGGCTCTTCTGCTTGCTCAGATTTGCCTTCAGCCTCATCACTGATCTTGCTGGTGATCGAGCTGGACACATAGAGCTTGTTGATGTCCAGTGTGGTCTTGCTGAAAGGTGTAATCGTTGAATACATGCCTGTATATCCATTGGAAGAACAAGTAAGTGCAGCAAGGTCCAGTGCCTTGCCACCTGTGATGATGGGAATGTTGAGTGAGAGCTTGCGGCGCCTGCTTGGTGAAGATGTCTTGCCAAGAGCCAGTGGAGGAGGTGAGGAGAATTTACGACTGGCACGGGGTGACTTGGGTGGCTCACCATATAGCAGTTTAGTATTCTGGCTGCTAGCGAAGAATAGCTCTAAAGAGCTGTGCAAGCAGAAAAACAAAGAAAGAGAGACAGAAAATGAAAAATATAAGGTAGCTGATAAAACATTTCATAAATGTTTACGTAGCTTAGACACTGAAGCTTAGACAGCTTCAGTGTTCGTCAGCATAGTCTCAACAAACATTCTAGTCATTTCCCCCTCATTTGATCATTTGCCAATTCCTACCCATTGGATAGATCTTCCATCTTTCACCAGGGAGGTTTAGGCCAAATACATGGATGGATAAACACTTGCAAGAATATTTTGCTTTAGAATATGTTATCAGGCAAACTAGATAGTTACAGTCCCTGTAAATCATTAGATTGGTCAAGGTCAAAATAAAAGACCAAACAATCCAATACCACCTTGTCTACAAAGTAAAAGGCAAACAAATAACAGATGCTTCCAATATTTCTTCAACTAAAACACACAAATACAACTCAAGACCCAACAGCAGCCACGCTCTATCCTCAGGAACTTTGAAAGTATTTCCAAAATGCTTGCAAAATTTGTCTGAGCATAACACCCCCACCCATATCAGTGATGTCCAGGCATGAGCATCAACAATCTAAACTCTATACCCATATTGAGTCCTCAAAATAGCATTAACTATAATAATTAATTATGGACCCTTCTTGTGCACGATAGTTAAAGAAAAACACCTTGCAAATGAAAGACACTAATTGCGTAAGCTGCTGGTTAGCGTCACACATCCAGCCCTAACACATTAAGGGGTTGAGGTATGTATAAATGGTTATAGGCAAATTATGGTTTCTGAGGAAGACTTTAAAATGATCTAGTGCCAAAAGTCAAGCAAGTGCCTCTTTCTCCACCATGCTTTAATGACCATATTAATGGAATGACAATGCGACCATCCACCAAAGGACAATGGCCGGGGCTTGTAGGACGACTTCCACACACACACACACACACTAACAGAATTAATTGTCTCAATAACAGATTACATTTTTCAAAATAAAAATAAATAACTAAGTACTTAAATGGCAAACCTAACGCGTTAGATTACTTGTTACATCAAAAAAGTAATTCAAGTACTCTAACACCCAACACTGATTACAGGCATGTGTTGTTGAACATCTACACCATAATCTGTGAAACAACATTTTGCAATTTGTAAGTTATTGTCAGAGAGGACAGGGCATGTCATGAGCAGAAGGTGGTAGTATCTGGAGATTAAGAGATGAGGTGCAGGTGTGCATGAGGTTGAAGCTGTCGAGCTTGAAGTTGGTTCCTTCCTGTGAGTGTCTTAATTCGAGAATATGTGGTGTACAGCATGTGTGGTGTCTAGTTTCTTAGAGCTGAAATTGGGTCTAGGTGCAAGAGAAATCAAGACAGCGGTGAACAGAGCCATGTCGAGAACTTGAATCGATGTAAAAAAAAAAAGCCTAGTGGGCAGGAGACAAGAAAATGTGTGAGACTGCATGGTGAAGAGAAGCAAGAGCCTGACGGGCCAAGGGTTGATGATTTTGTTGATGGTAAATGGCCCAATTTATTGAGGTGAGAGTTTACGAGAGAGGGTTCTCAGAGGGATGTCCCTGGTCGACCCTATATTTTTGGGGCCTGAGAGTGCCGATGATCTGCCTGTTTATTATATGCCTTGATAGACCGTTGGAAAGGTTTTCAGGACCTCTTGCAGCGGTGATTGAAGTGTTAATCAGATGGGACTTCTACCACCTCCTCCAGAGTCATAAACAAGGGTGGTTGGTAACCCAAACAACACTGGAATGGAAACAGTACAGTGGATGGTGAGGGTTGGGAATTCAGAGTGTACTCAAATCTAGAGCACAAACTTGCCCCAGGAAGCAGCGTCCAGAGAGATCATGCATCTCAAGGTGATCTCTGATTGCTTATGGATGCCTGAGTCATCTTTTCAGCCTGGCAATTAAATTGTGGGTGAAATCCTGATGACAAACTGGCAGTAGCTCCAATGAGCCTACAGAATGCCTTCCAAAATTGGGAGGTGAATTGTGGACCTCAGTCTGAAACAATATCACTGGGAAGAGTAACGAGGAGTGCTGGCTTGGAAAAACCGCACACCCCAGTCATAATACAGGTGTTTCCATCTGGTGTGGGTAAATTTGAGCATGGATGATAGGGGACCTGTAAGTGTCTGAGGAGACTGTTTCAAGGTTGGCTGACGTGTTTGCATCTTAAGCAAAAATCACATGCTGCCACAAAGCTGTAAACTGCTAATTAAGAAACCTGTCCTTGAGCCTTATCAGCTGTCAAATTATAGGCCGATATCAAATCTAAGATTCTGGAAAAGGTAGTAGCGCAGCAGCTATGTTCATATCTACATAGAAATAGCATAAACTAATTGTATCAGTCAGGTTTTAGGCCCTATCACAGCACAGAGACAGTACTTGTTAAAGTAATAAATCCTATTACTCCTATTAGCCTCCTATTGGCCTCTGATCAGGGTTGTATCACTATGCTTGTGTTATTCGACACAAGTCAATCAGTGCATCTTTTGACACCATTAATCATAGTATTCTCCTTCACAGATTAAAAATGTAGTAGGAATTAAGGGAACGGCCCTCTCCTGGCTCAGATCCTATTTGACTGATCGTTATCAGTTTGTAGATCTAAATGGTTACTATTGTGCATGTTCTCAAGTGGAGTTTGGTGTTCCACAGGGTTCAGTTTTAGGCCCACTGCTTTTTTCTCCTTACAAGTACCGCATATTATGAAAACTACAGCAAGGGGCAGAGCTTTTTCTTACAAAGCCCCAAAGTTATGGAATTGTCTTCCAATTAATATTCGGGACTCAGAGACAGTCTCAGTCTCCTGATGGATGACCCACAGCCAGGGAATTTGCAACTGATGTTACACAGCAAGAGGTTGAGGCCATTGTCAGAAAGATGAAACGATCAAATTGTGCTCTGGACCCTTTTCCTACAGTTTTGGTTAAATCCAACCTTTGTGCTATAAGTCCCCTGATTACCAGGATAATAACTCACTCTCTCCAGACTGGATATGTTACCCCTACATTAAAATCTGCTGTCATCAGACCACTTTAAAAAAAAAATCCACCTTAGATCCAGAAGTACTTGCAAACTACAGACCCATTTCTAACCTCCCGTTCCTTTCAAAATTGCTGGAAAAAGTAATAGCTGCACAGCTTCAGTCTCAAAATAATTTGTTTGAGAAATTTCAGTCTGGTTTCCGCCCATGCCACAGTGTGGAAACAGCTCTGGTTAGAGTTAAGAATTTCCTGCTGATGTCGGCTGATGCTGGTTTTCCATCACTTCTCATCCTGTTGGACTTGTCTTCGGCCTTTGATACTGTTGATCACAACATTCTTCTTCACAGATTACATCACACTGTTCGACTCTCTGACTCTGTTTTCAACTGGTTCTCATCTTATATTACTGAAAGAACGGAGCATGTTGCCATGGGAGGGGATAAATCTGCTACACACATTGTCACCTGTGGTGTTCCTCAGGGCTCTGTGCTCGGCCCCATTTTGTTTATATTGTCTATGCTTCCCCTGGGCTGTATCATCAGCCAACGTGGTATTTTATTTCATTGCTATGCTGATGATATCTCAGGATAAATTCAACCTCTTCGTCTACTCTGCCATCATCCACTTTGACCATCTGTTTAGAGGAGATAAAGTCATGGATGAAGAAAAATTTCCTGTAGCTGAACAGCTCTAAGACTGAAGCTATTTTAGTATGCACCCCACACCATGTTAGGACATCTAACATCACCAGTATTACCTTTTCTGGTCAGGATATCCCATTGTCAACATCAGTTATTAACCTTGGGGTTAAAATGGACTCTCATTTGACGTATGAGGCTCATATCAAACATCTGTGCAAGACGTCTTATTTTCACCTCGGGAATATTGCAAAACTGCGTCCAGCACTCACTTTTGCAGATGCAGAAAAGCTTGCGAAAAACATGTGTTTGTCTCCTCCAGGCTGTACTTCTGCAATGCACTTCTCATTGATACTGGAAAAATCCTTCAAAAGCTGCAGTATATTCAGAACAGTGCTGCTAAAATCCTGATGAGAGGGCGTAAATACAATCATATTATGCCCATTCATAAATCTCTTCACTGGCTCCCTGTTTCATTCAGAATTGATTAGAAGGTTGCTGATCTGGGGGACTCGTGGATGTAGAGTTTTATGGTGAACTGGTATGTTTAGATGCTGTCTAGCCCACTCTTTTTGATCACTCAGGTTTGTTGACAGTGAAATGATTGGTCGCTTTACATCTCAGGGAGTCCTCATGCCTGTGCTTCCTTCTGGCTCTCCCTTTTAGTTATACTGTCGTAGTTAATCCTGCCGGAGTCCCTGCTAGCATTCTGCACTAAATATATATTCATTTTATACATTGTGTAACAGTGACCATGCCTAACTACCATCTCTCCTCTTCTTCTCTCTCTTCTCCTCTCTCTCTCTCTCTTTCCCTCTCCCTGTCTCACTGTCAAGATATACATGTCGCTCATCAGCTGCCATTGATCCAGACCCACTCTGCCCCTGGACCTGTCTGACTCGTCCTGGTGTTCCACTTCTGGCTGGAGATCTTGTCGCATGGATGCCCTGTGTGATCTGCCTGGGATGTGTGGTGACGGTTCCACTTTTCCACAAAGACGGTCCTGGCCTCGGCTGATGCTAACAGCTGTTTGCTGAGTTTGCTTGATAGTTCAGGACTGGAATTTCCTATAATCTAACCGAGCCTCCAATAACAAACTGGAATCCATATTAACTTAAACACATATCCTGTTATACTGAACTTCCAGTCTCACTCAGTATGATTGCAGATCAATCCCTGCTATCCGTTTGCACCCAAATGAGGATGGGTTCCATGTTCAATCTGGTTCCTCTCAAGGTTTCTTCCGAACTGCCATCTCAGGGAGTCAAACAATGTGAAGAGAATATAAGAATATAAATCACAAGTAAAAAAAAAAAAAAAAAAAGAAAGAAATTTGGTTAATTGCAGTGCAGCCATTGATGTACAATTTTATATGTGACAAAGTAACAGTGCAAACTGTAATGGTTCAAATACTTAAGTACTTGTACAAATATGCAATAGTGAGAGTAACTAAGCAATCTAACAAATGAGTAAGTTATCCATGTAACACTGTAATGTTTATAGAAGATGAGCGTAAGCCTAGATCTCCCAGTCAACATTACTATGTCCCTTAAGAAAGATGCTGAATAGCCGAATGGCTCTGGGGACAAACGATTTCCTATGTCTGATAGTTGAGCAGCTTTGTGACAAGTCTTCCACTGAACACAGTCCTCTGTTTGCAGAAAACTATGTGCATATTACACTTGGCCATGGTGGACAGTTAATCTGCCGTTGGAATTAGGTGTACCGGAGCTAGCAAGCTAAACACTCATAACCATGTTTGTCTTATTATGGCGTTATATTCCTGTCACAATTCTGAGTGCGTGGTTTGACATTTTGAGAGCAGACAAAGCACTCTATGCGCGTGCAGTGTCTAAACTGCGTGTTCAACAGCTCAATTCTGCATGTGCTATGCAGTGTCTCCCTTGCTCGCTCAACATGTTCTCAGTGCACGCGCGACTTCTCGATTCTGTGCACGTGCGTGCAACATTTATTTTCTCTGCGCACTCGACTCTGCCTGTGCGCTGACTCAACTTTGTCCAGTGTTACAAAACCAATCAATCAGACTTCCACACACGACTTCTGATTGGCCGTTCCTTCTCTATCAGCTGGCACTATCGACCGCCTAATGGAAGCGTTGTACATAAAGGTTTACAAGTAAAGCGAACGAGTTGCCGATTTGAATTTTAGTCAATGTAGTCTAACGATGAGCTATATGGATAATTAGATAAGTCAATAAAAACACACAAAGGACACTGGTATATACTAACACCTCATTGAATAAAAAATAAAATACTATAATATTTGTTTATGGTATTTATAAAGAAATACAACTTAATTTACAATGCTTCGCTTATATAATATTCTTTCATTTGTATATAATTATATATAATAATATAATTTTAATTTCTTATAGTTTTCTTTTGATTTTGTAAAGCTACTTTGAGACAATGACCATTTTAAATTCTCTCGTTCTCTTTAACCAGAGCTCTGCAGTGGAGGATTGACTCAGAGGGGTGACGGCTGGCCTTTTGGAGCTACTGAAGGGGCATGAACGACCTGGAGTCTACACATCGGGGGAAACAAAGAAAGTGTTTTAAAAAGTTTTTAAAAATTGGATACTTTAATAATAATAAAAAACAGATAGAGACTGATAAGCAGTTGGTGTTATCCAGGTATTTTACTGACCTTTAAGCAAAATACAACTTCTATGAGGCGCCGTATAGGGCTTAAATCAAACTTCACTCATGCACACACATATGAAACACTTGCATAAACATATATGAAACAGTCACACATCTATATATACTACTAACTGCTCACACAACTACATATGAAATGCGCACACACACACCTATGAGACGCGCGCACATATATTCAAACTCTCCGCGCACACACACATGAGATGCACGCACACACACCTATGAGATGCACGCACACACACATATGAGATGCACGCACATACACAAAGTCTCCGTGCGCACACTCACACACACATACACACACCTATGAAATGCGCACAAACAATCAGTCATTACAATATTTATTATAATTATTTTCGAGGACAACACCATATAAACAGGACACAATAATTTAATTTTAATTTAATTAAGAAATATTTAGTATTACATAGACTAGTAATCTGTATAAATAAATAAATAAATTTCCGTATATCTTGAAAATTAATCGAATCATTTATTCATAAGTTATAAACGTTTTAAAATGTTATATATTTTATAACAATGTCAGTTTTTTTTCAATAAATATTCTATATTTAATGTCCGTAGCGTGAAATTTCCACAGCAGCAGGGACAGGAATCCAATGTGCTTATGTTACTGTGGTAACGCATGTAGGAAGTGACGTTGCAGGGTCCGAATGGTGGAATTTTGTAGAGTGAAGTTCCCTTAACAGACATTCCCCCACATGGAGTAGGGTGTAGGGTGTAGTAATTTTAATGTATATGGACTTGCCGATTCATTCTCTCTGATTAGGAGTAGCGTTTTTAAACAGACCGTTACTGGACAGTTTAGAAGACAGCGAGTGGTTTATTTATCACCACAAAAGTGTGTGGTATGGAGGGTCGGTACAGTGTGTGAATTTCCGATTCTGTATTTGGATTTGATCAAGTGGAGGGAGTCATGTGGGATTCCGATGAGTTAGTTATTGTTTTTAATAGCAGGAAAGACGAGGAAAGCACATTTCACAAAAAATAAAAATAAATAAAAAAAACAGTAACTGCTTCGGTTGTAGCATCCGACATATTAGCCACAGATTCCGTTCTTAAATTTTCTTTTTGCTAAACATCACCTGCGATTTGTGCCGCTGCAATATTCAGACATTATGTGGACAGTTCTGAATATGCCTTGTGATTGAGCAGTGATGATCATTATACTGTCCTACTCCGTCTTCTAAACTGTCCAACAGCAGGCTGTTTACAAACCGCTACTACCAACATGGAGTATGAAGCGACAAGTCCGTCTACACTGAAATGACTTCCTTTTACACTGAAATGCCTTCCGGTTACACTGAGAATTTCATAGGTGTATGAGCGTGCGTCTTATATGTGTGTGTGCGTGCATCTCATAGGTGTGTGTGTGCGTAAGTGTCATATGTGTGTGTATGTGCGCGGAGAGTTTAAATATATGTGCGCGTGTCTCATAGGTGTGTGTGCGCGCATTTCATATGTAGTTGTGTGAGCAGTTAGTAGTATATATAGATGTGTGACTGTTTCATATATGTTTATGCAAGTGTTTCATATGTGTGTGCATGAGTGAAGTTTGATTTAAGCCCTATACGGCGCCTCATACATCTCTGCTTTCCTCTGCAGTGTGTGTGTGTGTGTGTGTGTGTGTGTGTGTGTGTGTGTGTGTGTGTGTGTGTGTGTGTGTGTTCGTGCTTTAGGTTCTTTGGGGTGCTTTCCTAAATTCAATCTGACTGAATCTGTATAAACGCCAGCTTGGGAAATTCATGTTTGAGAAAACGACACATTCTGTATCTGCAAAGTTAAGCTTGGAAGTGAAACTTGGGGTCACTCTGATCATTTTGATTCATGCATATTTCCTCACACATTTCAATCTCATTTATTTAATTGTCTTTTAATTCTGTAAAGCTGCTTTGCGATAGTAACCACTAAGGCGATATATAAATAAATCCGATATTACTAAACAAATCCTGGATCCTGTGCGTGGTGTGTGTGTGTGAGAGAGAGAGAGAGAGATCTCCTCTACGACACAAATAGCCCACAATAAACGACGTGTGCGTTATGTGAGTAATATAACTGATCAGTTTCTGTAACTTGCGGTGTAAGAGCATAGGAGCATTACAGTATATTAATAAAACTGAGCTATATTATATTAGTTTTTTGTATATATTTACATGTTTAAACAAAACGTGATTTTCAGAGTATATAATTTGTTGTATCATCTGTTTACAGCGTTGGCTGATTTTGTGTATTTTATTAGTAGTAGTAAGCCAGGCTTTAGTAACCTAGGACAAATCACGATATAAGCCCTCTCTTCCTCGCACACACACATACACGCACAAACAAATAGCACATGAAATTGCGTAAAACCAAATGAAACTAGGGCAAAAAATATAAGCAGTGAAAAATACAGTAGTATACTGTAGACATTGGCTGATTTAGTGATGGTTGAGACCCATGGGTTTAATTTATATTACAACAATTATTATTATTATTATTATTATTATTATTATTATTATTATTAGCAGTAGTAGTAGTAGTAGTAATCCACAATATAAGCTCTCTCCCTCTCACACACAGCACAAACTGCGTAAAACCAAATTAAACTGGATCGTCTTGCAATACAGCAGCTTTAACCATTTCGCCACATGAGAAGTTGTCACTTTGTCCACAGGTGTGAAGTTGAATCGTGTTACTATGCGTCGCTATACATTGTAACACACTATGTTCAAGAAAAAAACACTCTTAATTACTCATGACCTCTCATAAGAATGAAATTACTATAGCCCATACTTAGCTGAGTGCAGTATTAAAATACATTTCGGCTGACATTCGAATGTTTTTATATTATTATTTTGAAAGTATATGAGAGTGGCAGTGGCCCAATGTCTTATGCATGAAAGGTCTGAGCATTAAAGCATAGTTAGGGACCGGTACTCTGTACTGTATACATCTCCAAAATGACAAGGTTGATTTAATCATAAAAATGTGTGGACAATGCAAGAGCTGCAGTTAACTGAATCAGTCACTGCACCACCTGGCGGGATTATACAGCATTGCAACCATGTTATTAGAACAACGCAAAGGGGCGTTTATGGGGCGGGGCTTCGTTCACTGCGTCATCGCGGAGGATCACGTTCCATTCACGGACACTTCAAGGAATTCTAATGGATAGTTAAAGGTCCTTTCACGGACCAGCCGCCAACATGAAAGTGCTTCATCTGTACATCAACAAGTGCACCAATGAGGTCACTGTCTCCAAGAACATCATCTCACGCCCAAATCAGAAACTGTGGATTACTGCGGAGGTGCATGCACTTCTGATGACCAAAGATTCTGCTTTCAGATTGGGGGACAAAGTGACCCTAAACGCAGCAAGGGCCAAACTGTTCTGGGCCAACACTTTAGAGACAGCAATGACACACAGCACATATGGCAGAGCATTCAAGCCATCACCAACTACAGGACATCATCACTTGCCTGTGACAGTGACGGCTCCCTTCCAGTTGTGCTAAACAGCTTCTATGCTCAGTTCAAAGCACAGAATGACCTTACAGCAAATAGCAAGGACAGCTGATGAGATTGGTGCCTTTTCCTCTATAGCAGACATCTATAACACATGCTGCATCCGCAAAGCTACCATCATTGTGGCTGATCAGACACACCCATCACACTCACTCTTCACCCTCCTGACATCTAGAAAGAGGTACAGTAGCATTCTTGCCCTCACATCCAGTCTGTGTAACAGCTTCTTCCCAATAGCCATCCATCTCCTCCATAAAAAGGGACTGGACTGATAGACACACACAGACACACTCACTTACTCAAACACAATCACCTCAATGCAGTGGGACTGGACTGACAAACACATATGCGCAAACATTCTGATCTAAAACCATTTAGCAATTTCACACACCAACTTGCATTTAGCAATTTCACAAACAACCTGCAATTTTTTGCACAATATTTATTAGCTGGATTTGCACAAGAACTCATTTCTATCGTGCTATTTTAACCATTAATGTTTCCTGTTCCCTTTCAAAAGCTACACTCAGTGCTGCGTGAAAACGCTCTGGGAACATCTCTTTGTTGCCCGGTTGTGAAGCCTGTACATGTCAAACCCGCCGAATACGTTCGGCTTATAACCTGTGCCAGGCATGACGTCACCGAATAAGGTGCACCTGCAGGTTATAAATAGGAGTGAACCGGAAACATCCTCAGATCTTTTTGTCTTCAGGACAGCTTTGTGTTTGCGTGTGTGTGTGCAACAGAATCACGGTAGGAAAGAAAAACTTTACTTACCGATAATGGCAAGAGTTATTTGGAAAGCTATTAAGGCACTTCGCGCGCGGCTCGCTTTCTTTAAAGAGAAATCGCGAGCCGCGGCGCATTCCTGGGGCTCGCATGCGTATGAGACGGGATTTCCCCCTTTTTCTCGCGCCCCCCCCGGATCAGGAAGTGTTTAGCGTCTGCTTCTCAAGCGCGCTCCGGCGCTTCTTATGAGCAGACGGAAGAGATTAAACCCTTGCTTCCATGGACATAGCGCGCCGATCTGGCAGACGCGCATGAGACGGGACGTCCCCCTTTCTCTCGCGCTCTCGCCGGATCAGGAAGTGTTTAGCGTCCGCTTCTCAAGCACGCTCCGGCGCTTCTTATGAGCGGGGGAAAGAGACTTCCTCACTTGCTTCTATGAAGAAAGCGCGCCGATCGGGCAGACGCGCATAAAACAAGGTTTTTCCTTTTTCTCTCGCGCTCTCCCCGGATCAGGAAGTTTTAGCGTCCGCTTCTCAAGCGCGCTCTGGCGCTTTTTGTGAAGGGAGCGAATAGATTTCCTTTCTCGCCGCAAAAATAAATAAAATAAAAATCCCCAAGCGCTCAAAGTTAACGACGGTTTCTGTCAGGTGGCCAGGGGAGTGGCCTCAACGAGGGTTTCCCCTCCCTCCTTTATTTTTTGGCGACCTCTATGACGAGTTAACTCTTTCATGGAATAAGCCTTATTCATCCCGTTTTATGATGATACCCCAGATTGAAGAGACGCTTGCGAGCTATCTCTCTCCTGGGAGCTCATCCTCCCTGAAAAAGCCTACTTTGCCCACCAAGCCGTGTAGACTAACATCTTCGTTGGTGGAGAAAGCTTTTCAGGCAGCGGGTCAGGCTGGTGCTGCTCTGCACACCATGGCAGTTTTTCAGGCATACCAAGCTCACCTGCTAAGAGTTCTGAGCACTGGCGGGTCTATTGATGGCACCTAGCCACAGATTTATTTCTCTGTGCCACCAAGCAGACGGCCCGTGCTATCGGCCGTTCTATGGCTGCCGCGATCGCCACGGAGAGACATCTGTGATTTAATCTCACGGGCATCAAGGTCAGGGATCGTGGTTTCCTCCTTGATGCCCCCCCCTCCCTCGCCTTTCAACTGTAAACACCGCCGCCACTAGGTTCGGGAGGCGAAGCTCTACGAGCAGACCTCTGTGAGGTTTCTCCCCTGCCGTGCTCAGGAGTCGGGACCGTCGGTCACCCAGTCCCGACCAGGTCTGGTCCCAAGGAGGGCGTGAGGTGCAGAAGGAGTGTGTGTGCCGAGCCAGCTACCCCCTCATAGAGACAGGGGAAGGACTCGTCGCGCTTCGCAATCCGCCTCAAAGAGAGAGAAAAAAAAAAGCACCGGACCTGAGGAGCATTATCTCCGCCAAAAAGGAAGTCCTGAGTTTGACGTGCCCAGGACCACGGGGGTGTCTCCCCCTGGGGAGGGACGTGTAAAAAATCCAATAAGGGATAAAGACTCCTCCCTGACACCCTATGGGGGCCGTTGTCTAATCTCCGCCACCTCTGGTGTTTCGGGAAGCAGCGGTCTCCAGCGAAATGTTAGGTGCTCGGTTCATTCCTGCCTTGTTTCAGGATGCCGGACACCTAACGCCCCCCCTCTGTTGCACATCGTTCTCCGCGTTTTCAATGGTGTGGTCTTCACTTCCATGAAACCGGAGCGAGCACATCTGCTGACTTGGCAGTTACAGAATGAGTTTGCTGGCAAAAAGGGGCCATAGAGTATGTTCCCCTGCCAGATGAGAGATGGGGGGTTGCGTCCAATTTTACATCTTCTTGGGCTGAACATCAAAATGTTGACAGCTAAAATGATTGTTCTCAAATTCAACCAGAGGTTTGGTTTGTGACGGTCGACCTGAATGACGCATATTTTCATATAGAAATATTGCCACAACACAGGAGGTTCCTGAGGTTTGCTTTCGGGGGCGAAGCTTACCAGTATCGGGTCCTTCTATCTGGCCTAGCCCTGTCACCCCGCACATATAAAATGCACGGATGCAGCTCTGGCTCTATGATTCCAGGGCATCCGTATTCTGAATTGTATAGACGACTGGCTGATCCTAGCTCAGTCTTAATAGCTAGCGCTTCGACATCGGGATGTCATCCTAGCTCATATCCATTCTTTAGGATTGAGACTCAACGCCACGGAAGGCGTTCTCTTTCCAGTTCAGAGGACAACATATTTGGGTGTCACATGGGATTCGATCACAAAGTGGGCACAGCTGTTTCCCACGTGTGTCGGACCCATCCTCCCAACACCCTGAAGGAAATCAAGCTAGGCCAGAAAGTGACTCCATCACTTTTAAAGATCTTTAGGTCTCATGGCAGCTGCGTCCACGGTGATACCTTTGGGCCTTCTGCACATGAGTGCGTTGTCAGTTGTGGCTAAGAGCCAGGGGGTTTCACTCAAGGGCCAATCCCCAGAGGCTAATAAGGGTTACGCGCTGGGGCTTCGTACCCTTTCTATGTGGTTCAGACCCCGGTTTTTGACTTTGGGTCCCACATTAGGTCCGTCTTGTCGTCGCAAGATGCTAACGACAGACACTTCCCTCACGGGCTGGGGTGCGGTCTTGGATGGCCGTCCAGCACAGGGGAGCTGGAGAGGTCATCTTCTCGCATGGCACAGCAATTGCCTCAAAATGATGGCTCTGTTTCTGGCCCTGAAACACTTCCTCCAGCAGTTGAGAGGCTACCATGTGGGTGGACAACACTGTGGTAGTCTTGTACATAAATCGCAAGGGTGGACTGTGCTCGCGCTGCTTGAACAAGCTAGCGCACCAGGTTCTGCTTTGGGCACAGGACAAGTTTTGGGCAAGTTCCTCTCCCTCAGGGCGATTTACATTCCAGGGCACATGAATGTAGGAGCAGACTTGCTATCCAGACAAGCTGTAGAACAGGGGGAATCGAAGCTCCACCCCGAAGTAGTCAGTCAAATCTGGAAAAGATTTTACGTAGCAGAGGTGGACCTCTTTGCCTCACAAGAGGCAGCACAATGCCCCCTTTACTACTTTCTGACTCCTCCAGCTCCCCTGGGTCTGGACGCAATGGTCCACACGTGGCCCAGGTTACGCCTTTATGCGTTTCCACCTATGGTTCTGCTCCCGGGAGTCCTGGCGAGGGTCCGTCAACAAGGGTTGCGCCTCTAATTGATAGCGCCCCATTGGCCGACCAGAGTGTGGTTCTCGGATCTAATATCTCTCCTCGACGGCTCACCCTGGGTGATTCCAGTTTAAGGGCCAGGGCTCCCTCCACTAGAAGAACTTATGCTCTCAAATGGAGTGTATTTGAAAATTGGTGCATGGCAAGACACATACACCCAGTTGTCCTCGGGCTTATGCCCTAGTACGCTCAGAACGTATGTAGCCGCTATTTCGGCTTGTCACGCTCTGAATGACGGGGTTTCTGTGGGCAAGCACCATTTAGTTGCCCGTTTTATTTGTGGAGCTAAATGGTTGAAGCCGCCCACTAGAGCGACGGTCCCTTCATGGGACTTAACTATCGTACTCGAAGGCCTGGCGACACCCCTTTCAAACCACTAGAGTCAGCACCTGTCAGGCTTCTGTCTCTTAAGGTGATTTTTCTTATTCCTATTACTTCTTTGAAGAGGATTGGGGATCTGCAGGCTCTGTCAGTCTCCCCATCCTGCCTAGACTTTGCTCCTGGGCTAGTCAAAGCTATCCTGCATCCTCACCCGAACTATCTTCCCAAGGTTCCATTCTCGACCATGCACCCAGTTGTGCTCGAAGCCTTCTGTCCTCCGCCTTTCACAGCTCCGGAGCAGGAGAGACTTCACTTACTGTCTCCAGTACGTGCTCTTAGGATCTACGTCCACCGCACTAGCCAGTGGCGTAAGTCAGAGCAGCTCTTTATTTGCCATGGGGGCCGCAACCGGGGGGGCGGCTGCCACTAGACAGACTCTGTCACACTGGGTGAGAGATGCCATTGCTCTAGCCTATAAGGCGCGTGGTCACACTTTGCCTCTGGGAATCAGGGCTCACTCAACCAGGGGGATTGCCTCATCGATTGCCTTGCCAAGAGGCGTCCCCCTGCAGCAGGTGTGTGATGCAGCGGGCTGGTCCTCTCCACACACGTTTGTTAGATTTTATAGTCTGGATGTCAATGCTACTCCGGGTTCACGGATCCTTCAGCCAGAGCTAGGTCTGAGACCTCCTCGGCTTGTGCGCACACTCTACACAACCTGGGGGTCCAGACACTTGCAGTGCGGCAGCGTTGGTATTCTCGTTCCCATAGCATTTTCACGCAGCATTGAGTGTAGCTTTTGAAAGGGAACATCTCGGGTTACTTGGCTGTAACCCTGTTCCCTGATAAAGCAGGAACGAGATGCTGCGTTCCGATGCCGCACTGCTGGCGTGCCTGGACGTCCTTCAGACAAAATTGACCTGAGGATGTTTCCGGTCCACTCCTATTTATAACCTGCAGGTGCACCTTATTCGGTGACGTCATTCCTGGCACAGGTTATAAGCTGAAGGTATTCGGCGGGTTTGACATGCACAAGCTTCACAACCGGGCAACAAAGATGTTCCCATAGCATTTTCACGCAGCATCTCGTTCCCGCTTTATCAGGGACCGAAGGATTGGGACCGAAGTGAACTTTTTCTTGAGGGTTGCAAACGCTTCTTCCTACTCTTGGTTCCACTGGTTTTTGAGGAGGTTAGAGACGCCACTATAGGATTGTAATTCCTGATGAATTGTTTTGCAAAGCCTAGAAACCCCTGGAGATCCCACAGTGTGGTTGGAGTTTACCACAGCCTATATCTTGGTCTGTTCCATCTCCGCCATTGAAGGTGAGATGACGAACCCTAGGTACATGGTGCATGTTGTGCTGAAGTCACATTTCTCTGCTCTGACATACAAATTGTTCTCCAAGAGTCTCTAGAGAAAATGATGGATATGAGAATGGTGCTCCTCCAGGGTGTAGGAATTGAAGATGCTATCATTAAGAAAGACAAACAAAAAGATGTTCAGAAAGTCCCTTAAGTCCCTCGTGGATTCAAATAAGGTGATGGGCATTAAGGTGGCCTAGCTTCATAAACATATTGGTGCCCTGGAGAAACTCAAATGCTGTGGTCATGAGAGGAAGTAAGTATCAATTCTTGATATCATTGAGGCCTCATTTAATCAATACATGGATCCTGACCCCACAGGGGGTGATGAAAGGAAAATTATCCCAGGAGCAAGAGATTCAGATAAGTACTTATTTACCGCTTCCTTTTCTTGAGGAACCAGTGTGTAGTGGTGTCTTCTGGGGGTTGGTGCCAGGGGGCAGGTTGATGGCACAAGCAGGGGGAAAAGAAATTAAATGAGCTTTGCTGAAAACTTGTTTGAGGTTGTGATATTCACGGGGTATATTGGAAAGAACAGGCTGTTTGCTTGCGATGACAAGAAGAGACAGAGAAACAGCAGAGAGCAAGCATTATGTGGAGAATGGGGGCCCCACCCCCTGATGGAATTTGTGGGTTGTGGAAGTTTGGCCAAGGGAGACCAAGGACGATGGCAGCCTGGGGCCCATCCATGAAAGAGCATAGCTCTTCCGAGTGGTAACCTGACACCCTTAGTTATAGTAAAGAAGTTTCATGTATGATTATGCAGGAAACTTCAGTGGGGGTTCTATAGGTTGGAAGGGGGTTCTAACAACTTTCGTGATTATATTCTGGTCAGACCCAGAGTAAATTAGTGCCTAGTTTTAAAAAATGTGTGTCTGGCATTCATGAACGAGGACTATAGGGAGTATGGAATGTTGGTCCAGGAGCTTATAGGAGTCTTGCCTTCTAGCGCTCTCAGCTCTACTAGAGGGCGCCTTCTTTTACTAGACACTTGAAATGGCTAGTGTCTGAAATTCTATGGCATAGTCATATGCTGAACAGGATCCTTGACACAGTTTTAAAAACTTGCTGTCTCTGTTGAACTGAAAATAAAATTCAATCATTAGACTAACAATGCAGGATTGAAGGAAATATATAAGTATGGAGTCAATGCCCCTTGCCAAAATAATCTTGTTGATATTCACCACAATGATCACTGGGAGCTTTAGAAATAAAGCAGCAGGTTCATTGCCCAGTTCTACATACAGAAGGAGAACTAAAAGGTACTGTTTGGGAAATGATCAACATTGGCCAAAATTTTGTCAAACAATGACCCAGACCTCACTCTCTCCCCACCATTGGAACATTGCCTACCCACCAGCACAGAGGTAAAGCCTAGGCAGGATTGCCGGTGCAGCCAGAAAGGTATGGACTTCTACAATCACCGGGTCCACAGGGAAGATGGAACTGGACAATTGGCATGCGGCCACCCTTCCCCAATTGATCATGAATGTATCATGTGCCATTAAGTATGAAAGGGGGTACACATCATGGTTATCGAACATTGAGGTATAATTAAACCGCAGTCCATGAAAGCCTGATTCAATGCAGGGCATGTGTGGAATACACAAATGGTGAAATGTGTTCACAATCATGTGCGCAAAATATCCCGTTTCTATCACCATCTGATTCCGCAGAATAGAGTGGTGGTGGTGGTGGTTAGTCTTTGCCTCCCTATCCTCTAATCCTGGAGACTGTTCTGTCAGGGTTTACTGTTTCAATGAGTTATGGTTGTGAATGGTCCTGCACAGAAAACAGATTTGCTGAGGTATGCACAACATGGTCAGCTCCATGTCAGAAAGACATCAAGGATGAGAGGGGATCTGCTGCTTCCCCTCTCATGTGTATTCCCCTATCAGGGGTTTTCCTCTGGAGCATAAACAATTAAAGGGGTTGTCTGTGATGAGCAAGCCAAGTGTGACAGTAGCAAGGAAAATCTCCCTGAGATGACAATAGATGAGGCAGATGAGACTGTGTCTGAGTTCCAAATAACAACTGCAAGGCTATTCTATTTTTGTATTTAAACATTGTAAGAAAAATCTCTGCCCCCTACTGTAGCTATCATAATACGAGGAAATGACAAGCAGCCTGCATCCTTTGTTTAAAGAAGCGATGGTAGATCATAAAACACTAACATTCACTTAGTTGCTGTGGTGCCTGTCCTGTCATCAATGTCAGCTTTCCAATCTGCTAGCCACCCCAAAAGCACCATGGATGTAAATAAATGCTGCTTGCTGCATTGTTTTGAGGAGAGAGAGATGCATGCATCAGGCATGCCTGTATCCAACAAAATTCTTTGGGTTTGAACAAAGAAATTAAAATATATGTTTTTTATGAAGAGGTAATAATCTTGCTCAGAGAAAACAGCTTTTCATAGGAATCCACAAGAAGCACTTAATTTTTTTTAAATTGGATGACAGTGATGCGACCATTTTACCTGGACCAGAAGATTGTGACACTTATGAACATATTAACAATATTACTCAGTCTGTATACTCACTCACTCACTCATCATCTATACCGCTTAATCCTGTATTCAGGGTCACGGGGAGCCTGGAGCCTATCCCAGGAGACTTAGGGCACGAGGCAGGATATACCCTGGACAGGGTGCCAATCCATCGCAGGGCACAAAGACATACACACACTCACACACTCATTCACACACTACGGGCAATTTGGGAGCGCCAATTAACCTAACCTACATGTCTTTGGAATGTGGGAGGAAACCGGAGTACCTGGAGGAAACCCACCAAGCACGGGGAGAACATGCAAACTCCATGCACACAGAGATGGGAATCGAGCCTGGCCGGGGATCGAACGCGGACCCTGGAGGTGCAAGACGACAGTGCTAACCACTACACCACCGTGCCGCCTCAGTCTGTATATTTCCATCAAAATAATATTAATCTCCTCTGATCCTCCCTTACCCCCAACACCACCTCTATTTTTGTCCTCACTCTGGTTACATCCCATAGGTCAAGGATGCTGCTTGTATCATTATTAGGATGCCATCCTCAGAACACAGGTAAAATAGGTTTTCAGATTCTGTTTCTCACATTTAAGACCCTTAATAACCTAGCTGCTTCATATCTTTCTGAAAACTTCTCACCCACTTTTACTCTTAGAATCTATAGAGTCTATACAACTCATCACTATACCCACTAGAGCCTTCAGTGGTTCTGTTAATCAGATCTGGAACTTTGTCTCTCAGGGCATCCAAAATAATGACTCGCTTTGCACCTTTAAATCCTGTCTTAAAACACATTTATTGTATAAATCAATTCCATTTGTATCTTACTGTTTTCGTAACTACTCCTAGTTTTATGATGTCACTATTGGTATGTGTAAAGGAGCATGAAAAGACACAAGCAGAGACACAGCCAGACTGGATGCATGCATGGCTAGGGGTGCACTGGAGGTCATTGTAGTGACTTTCCTTGGCAGAGGGATCAGCCTTTGATTAGACACTTTTTTACTTCCTTGACACTATCTCCCTGTTTAACCAATTCAAAATGTTAATTATTGTGCCTCACAATTTTTTTTTATTTCATCACCTGCTCCAACTCAACAAAATAGATCTGCCGACAGGGATCCACTCCTGGTAACCTTCCGCCCAAAGGATTTATGTCCACCGATAACCAATTATCAAGTTCAGTTCGAGAAGCTAAACCAGAAGCTTGAGATGAAGGGCGTAACACCACCTGAAAACTCTCCCATGATCCCATGTGCCAACTGTGCAGCACAGAGCACTTTCTGAAAAGTGTATCTGCCATCTTTTAGTTACAGATACCCACCATAAGTTAGTGTGGTTCTGATTGACATATGAGTGAGTAATGGCATACCTCCCACTCATAAAACATTGAAAGTTATGCTATCTAGGACTCATAGTCATTGGTAGATGTAAAATAGTTAGGATTTACAATCTGCTGGCACCCTAATTTATGTATTTATCATCACAGGAGGGTCCACTCCCATCAAGATTTACATGCATACTGCACTTTAAAAAGGACAGTGTGAAGTTATACCGCTTATATTAAAATAGCAAATCAAAATGTGACCAGAGTGATTTGTTATCAAACTGTTTTAGCATGCTGTTTACTATTTATGTTACATCTTGTCCATGTTCAGTGGAACTTTGGATTATGAGCATAATTCGTTCCAGAAGTGGGCTCGTATTCCAAAACACTCATAAACCAAATTATGAAAAAAGAAATAATGAAAACTCAAATTATTCATTCTACAGCCCAAAACAATAAATACATAAAAAAATTTATACAATATATAAAGTAAAAATAAAACAAATTAACTTGCACTTTGTAAAAATAAATCCTGATAGATAAGTGTTTCCGTTTGTGCGTGCAGGCGCCATGTATTTGTATGTGGATATCAGCCCCTTCCCTCGCCTCGTCTTACACAGTAAAACTCCTCCTACCCCCCCCCCCACACCTCGCTTTTTAAGTTTCACAACAAACACACACAACGGAAACACTGTTTTAACGCGAAAAAAAAAAGAAATCTCTATAATGACACTCACGTGAGCGCATACTAACGGAATCACTGCTATAAAAAACAAACAAACAAATGAACCAGCACCTTACCTTTGAAAAGAATCACGACAGAGCAGAGTTTTCTGTGTAAAGAAAGCGTGTGTGTGAAGCCGGGGAGGGGGGTGTAAAGGTGAGAGAGTGTGTGTGCGTGTGTCAGTGTCAAATTACGCGCGCACACACATAGAACAGTGAGTAAAGGCGAGGGAGAGAGAGTGTGTGTGTGTGTGTGTGTGTGTGTGTCGGTATGTGTGGGGCACAGTGTCAAATTACGCACGTGCACACACATAGGAGGGAGAGGAAGATGTTGACTATCCCAGTAAGAGACGAGAAAGAGGATGAAGACCCAGCAGGGAAGACGATTACCCATAGAGAAAGAAAAATCATTGGCTCAGTTGTGATCACTTGACGCTCGGTGTCAAAACAAGAGCGCATGCGTGATACATGATACTCGGCACTCGTAAACCAAGACTTGCTCGTTATTCAAGTCAAAATGTATTAAAAATCTTTGCTCGTCTTGCGAAACACTCGTAAACCGTGTTCCTTGCAATCCAAGGTTCCACTGTAACTATAAGTACATTTTAATTTGTCATATCCCGCCTCTCTGTATGTGGAGGTTATCTGTTGTTACCCAGAATGTGTTCCCTTCTCTAGTAAAAAAATAAAATAAAAATCAGGTGTTTAGATAACAGTAAAGTGCGACTGAGCATATGTGCCTGGTATCATAGTAATTTACAGTATGCAAAAACATCTAAGTATACAGGATAGAACATAAAGCATAATTCTGAAATTTTCTATACTTACAGTTCTAACAACTACAGGCTTTCCTGAATTTAATATATTTATGACTATGTTTTTCTTTTGCCATTTCAGCCAAAGCATTTTAAAATCCTGTAACCTCAAAAATAAAAGGGAAACAGTAATGAACAACCAGATATACAGTGCCAAGAAAAAGTATTTGCCTGCAACTTCCTGATTTTTTTATTATTATTATTATTTTTTTTTTTGGTTGCATATTTGTCACAGTAATCAGGCCTGATTACTGCCAGACCTGTTGAATGAAGGAATCATTTAAACAGAACCTCTCACATTTGCCAAAGTCTCACATTTGCCAAACTACATCTTGATTATCCCCAAGACTTTTATGCAAATATTCTGTGGACAGATCAGGCAACGTTGAACTTCAGTGAAGGTGTGTATCCCAGTACACCTGGTGTAAAACTAAAAGCATCTCATAAAAGAACATCATATCAATAGTTAAACAAGGTGGAGTGTCACGGTGTGCACCAGTAACCAGTGTGCACCTACTGTAAATCTTTTCTCACCTCTAACTCACTCCCAGACCTCACTGGGTAGGCGGCGTCCCCTTCAGCAGGCGTGTGAAGGAATGGGGCCACTAGATTGGGCATGGCTAATGGATGATAATTGTTAATGGATGTCAGACTTGCTCCGCACTGTATAAAGCAAGGTGGGGAGCTTTGCTCAAGGGCCAGAGTATGGGGTATAGAATTTGGAATCGAGAAGAAAGCTTGGTGGATGTTAAACTTCAAAGTGTCATGTGACCAGGGCGATGCCATGTGCCCCAGGGTCTTCAAAGGCAGGTGGACTGAGAACCACCATTTGATTGCCACACAGACAGCTGCTAAAGCACTCCACGTGCTGCTGTGGTACTTTCACTTACCCACAACGTTAAGGCTCCTTACCCAGCTGGAATTAATGATTCCTGCAATCATGATAGACTCCCATCCACAGCTGCACATGTAAGAGCCACGTTAAGGAGCCTGCAGGAGCTGCTGCCCACATGGGTCCACTCTGCCACTTGCCCGCTGCCATCACTCGTCAGCCAAATGGCCACATGTCAGCTTGGCACTGTCTCTAAAACCATTTCCTTTTCCCATTTTTTCCAATAAAATTACTTTTTTATTGTAAGATCTCACCTCTTGTCTGTGTGTCTATGGTACATCAGGAGCAAAAAATCTTACATGAAGCCAATTTGATGGTCTGGGTCTGCTTGCAAAGAAGAGTGGGCCAAAATTCTTCCAAATTGCAAGCAATTGATTACAGTTTCCGCTGCCAAGGGTGGCACAACCAGTAATTAGGTTTAAAGGCAATTACTATTATACATAGGGCCAGGTAGGTTTGGACAGATATTTTCCCCATTAATAAATTATATCTTCATTTAAAAACTGCATTTTAATTATCTTAATTAAATTTGTTTAATACTCTCAAACATTTACATGTGACAAATATGTAAAAAACAAAACAAACAAGAAGGGGCAATACTTTTGCATGGTACTGTAACAATCTATGATTGTACTCTCTATAATGGCAGACAACCTTAACTTTTTGTGTATTTGTAAACATACATATATTGACCCTTGCCTAGACCCATCCAAGTGTATTTCAAATCTGTATGCATATAAATATGTCTAACTGCTAACAAAACAAGCTGAATGAACAACCTGAATGAACCAGTTTCAATTTACATGACAAAGTTTCCAATAATTATCAGCAATGTTAGCATTTTCTCTAGCTGTAGCAAGCCAGATATAAGACCCACCGAGCTGGGATGGCACTGATGGGCCTCTTGTAGATGGCAATGAGCTTGTCGAGTACAACGTCTGCAGTGGTAAAGACACGGTATGAGTGCAAAAAAGTGTTGAGAAAATCAATAGACAGGAAGCGCAGATCAGTCAGCCTCTCCAGTAACCGCTCCACACTGGCATAGCGGATCTGCAACACCTTGCACGAGTTCATCATCTTACTGAAGCGGATATCCACGTCATCGCAGTAGAGACTGGCATCAGATCTAAACACAGAATATACACATGTGAATAGGGTTTCTAGTAGAAATATATATAACATTAGGAATGTGTGTGTGTGGGTGTGGGTGTGTGTGTGTGTGTGCGCACATGTTACATACTCAGTAAGTGTTGAAGCTTAAGAAAATCCTTTACTTAGTAAAATTTTTTTATTTTCTTCAATTTATAGTTTTAACAACTACAGATGTTCCTCCTCTTCATACTGGCACTAAACCTTTAGTTTTTGTGACTGTAAACATACACATATTGAGTTCTGGCTTTACAAAAACACATACCAAATGATGACCAATCCCTAAGTGCATTGCACTGTAAAGTTAAAATAAGTGAAATGGTGGAGCTGAAGTCGTTCGACAGGGAACAACTGTAACACGCTCAGAGTATGACATCACAGTATGCATCACCTCAAAGTCACTAATGGAGCAAAGGTACAGACTCAGCGTACAAGCATCATCATTGACAGGTTCGCTACCTCACAGACTCCACCCCTAAGTAAATTTGAAGTCACAGTATGGGGGTCTGTGTATAAAGAGCCTGCGTGTAAGTCAAGAGACCGCAGTCATTAACATGTAAGACAGGGAAGCGCATCGGCTGCTGGTCATCCCAGGGACACTGATGGTATGATAATCCTGCTCTGTACTTGTACAAAGGACTGAAAACTGATCATCACTTAAATTAAAAGAGTTATTTGATATTTGATTTAATTACTATTCTGCTCAATACAAGAGACAGACAGTAATGTATATTATGCTATGATTGTTTTTGTGTGATTTCCATGTATTCACAAAAAATGTAGTATGATATTTGTAGTATGATGTATTACATGTTTGCTAAATGGGTCATGGAATAGTATGTCTTAAGTTTAGTTAAATCATTTTGTTGTATTTGTTTAAATTTTATTTAACTAATATTTATTAGAAATAGTAATGTACTTTTTTTGTGGTTTTTCATTTAAGGTAATCGACCTCACTTAGCTGAATCCACCACTCACTTAGTTGAATTCACAGTGAAAAATTGTTGTGTAACCTGCAAAGCTGTCAGACACAAGAATTAAAAGTGATTTCAGAGTTGATCCTCATGTCCCCTGTAGTTGATCATGGCTTTTTTGAGTTTGAAGCAGAAGTTGTGATGATGTGAAATTCCCAGATAACTCGACAGGCACCATGGTCAAGATCTGATTATTTTATGGGAATTTCCGTATAGCTATGCATCATCTTGATCAAAGTGTGAAATTCATGGTATAAGAAAACCACTCTTAGCTAGGTGGCCTGACTGTTTTTACTTCAGTACAATGTTTTTTTTTTTTTTTTTCATTTGGCGCCTTACCCAGCCTGTCTGTTGTAGGGATATAGGCAAGGTAATTAAATGTACATATGAGCATTTGTAAAGTAAAACATTTTGATTAAATATATATTAAATATATTAAATATATGGTTTCATAAGATGAAGTGTTATGTGTTAAAGCTTTGTGTTTGTAAACTATATTATAAGCAAAAAAAAAAAAAAAAGGTATAAGCTGTTTCCCAGAATTTAGACACAGTAACATCTGACAATTTTCCCTAGGCCATCATACAAATTAAAATGTATCTCACGAAATTAGAATATCATTAAAAAGTTGCTTTATTTTAGTAGTTCAACTCAAAAAGGAAACCTCATATATAGATTCATTACACACAGACTGATATACTTCAAGTTTTTATTTCTTTTAATTTTGATTATGGCTTACAGCTAATGAAAACCAAAAATTCTGTACCTCAGAAAATTTGTCTATTGTGAAAACTTTAATATTGGAAACTCTAGTGTCACACTCTAATCAGCTAATTAATGTTGTCCAGAAGATGATCATTGACACCCTGCACATGGACAGTAAGACAGAAAAGTAATTTGCTAAAAAGTTGGCTGTTCACAGAATGCTGTATACAAGTACATTAGTGGAAAGTTGAATGGAAGGAAAGAATGTGGTAGAAAAAGGTGCACAAGCAACATGAATAACCGCAGCCTTGAGATGATTGTGAAACAAAGCCCATTCTAGAATTTGGGGTAAATTCACAATTAGTGGAATGCAGCTGGAGTCAGTGCTTCAAAAGCCACCATGCACAGATGTATCCAGGACATGGACTACAACTGTTGCATTCCTTGTGTCAAGCTACTCTTGAACCTGTGACACCATCAGAGGTGTCTTACCTGGGCAAAGAACAAAAAAAGTCCCCTTTCCTCCATTTCCAAAGTAAAATTTGCATTTCATTTGGAAATAGAGGTCCCAGACTCTTGAGGAAGAGAGAAGAGGATCAGAATCCATGTTGCTTGAGGTCCAGTGTAAAGTTTGCACAGTCAGTGGTAGTTTGGCGAACCCTGTCATCTGCTGGTGTTGGTCCCCTGTTTTATCAGGTCCAAGGTCATCTACCAGGAAGTTTCAAAGGTTCTTAGAATTCTCTCAGAGAGCTCCTATCTTAGCCTAAAAAGTCCTAGCTGGGAGTCCTAGACTAAAAGTGATTTAGAAAACTTCTTAGAGCTAGTCTGAGCTAGCAAAGTACAAAAACCTTTATCTTAGTGAGGAGGAGTGGTTGACCCTGTTGCTAGGGATGATGCAGCAATTCAAGGACTGTGATTGGTTGATTAAAATAACCTCTGACCTCTGTAAAGGTCTTAAAATGCACTCTTTGTGAAAATGGAATATATGATAATAGAACAGACAGTGAAATCATAATGTTTGTAAATAAAGAAATTGTATAATCATGAATGCAGGCTACTTTATGCAAAGTTTCTGTTATAGGCTAAATATCTTAAAGATAATTAAAACAGACAAATGTTGAAAATGTGTCTACTTTTGATTGTAGATTTAAAATTTTTGATTGTGAATTTCCACACAGTAGTGACTAAATTTAAGTTCTTACATTTATTTACCAGACTGATTTTATTACTTGTAATCCATTTTAGATTTATGGGAGCAAAATGTTTCACCTTTCACCAATTTATATGATTACAGGACAGTTTATTTAAGTTGTACGTTTGGATGGTATGTAGCCAACAATCCAAGAGAGATGGAAGGAAGTAAAAGAACAAGAAAACCAAATTGGACAGAAGAGCAGTGTTTACTTTCAGCTTTATGTTCAGTGTTTGGAGAATATTTCTTCTTTCCGCCATTTTGTCCTCTTCTATAAAAAGTCCTCCTCTCTACTCTTAACAATCTTTACCTTAGGAGCTGTTTTTAGGGCTAAGATGTTTTGTGAATAATTTTTATCTTTACTAAGATTTAGAACAAAATTCAAGGGGAAATTCTAAGAAAATGTCATTTCGTCACTAGGAGCAACTTTTAGGCTTAAGAAGCTTTGTGAATACGGACCCTGAGCTTTATTATTTCTCAAAAAGCTGTAGGAAGGTTTACAACCTTTTTCTCAGGACAATTTTGGGAAGAAGATTAATACAATTTTTTTGCATGTACATACACCATAGAGAGCCATGTAACTGTCCAAAATGATAAAATAAAAAAAGTGAATTTTGCATATCTTGTATGCTGTTAAATTAAATGTACTTTTAAATTTTTTTATGACTGTATTGCAATGAGATTCATACTTGATCATCTGTGGCACAGTGACTTTTGAATTGTCCTCAAAAGCATTCATCATAAGTCCATTGCAACGGATGTTGTCAATGCACTGTGGGAAACAGACAGAGAGAGAAAGCATATGTAGAAATGTAAAAATATTTGATTACACTCTGAAGCTGTGTGGATGGATAAGCACAAGTAAATGCAGGTGGCCATACCTGGCTGATGTCACTGGTCCAAGCTGACTTCTCTTGTCTTGAAGAGGCAACTAGGATAATGGTGAAGGACTGGCTTTCTTTAGGCTCCACCACTATTTTAAAGTCCAGGTGCTCCATATCTTGGCTGTTTTTGTCTGATTTTGCTATAGAAGAGACCGGTGAAAATTATTATTCTTTTCTACAAATAGTTGACTATGGATTAATTAAAGGTAAACCAACAAAGTGTTATATGTAGGCATAGGGAAAACAACAAATTCTCTGTAACAGTGTGATATGGTATATTTTGTCATGGTATACGTATATTATATAAATCTCTGGTACTGTACTGGAGAAATGGTTCACAATTCTTACACAAGATCTTCAGTTGCTGTTTTGATGTCAGTAGTGAAGAGCACTGTCAAATCTCAGTTTAAAATCTCTGGTTTGACATTTCGTAAATGCAAAGGAATATGACGTTCAGTTTCATACTAATCAAAATATTCAGGGACCTCTCATGAATGTAAGCACCATAATGCTGAAAGAGACCATTTCTGTCAAGTTAGACCTTTCATTATAGCATAAAGGCAATCACTTACTCTCTCATTGTCTATACTGCTTAATCCTATATTCAGGCCAGGAGCCTAGCCCAGGAGACTTCGGGCACAAGGCGGGGTACATCCTGGACAGGGTGCCAATCCATCGCAGGGCACACACTATGACCAATTTGGGAATGTCAATTAACCTAACCTACATGTCTTTGGACTGTGGGAGGAAACCTACCAAGCACGGGGAGAACATGCAAATTCCATGCACACAGAGACGGGAATCAAACCTGGCCGGGAATTGACCCCAGACCCTGGAGGTACAAGGCAACAGTGCTAACCACTACACCACTGTGCCGCCTTAAAGGCAATCAATCAGTATACATTTGTATTGATTTATCCTTACCCACATCAAACCAAACTATGCCAGTTTAGGGTTGATGCAGTAATTCAAGGACTGTGATTGGTTGATAAAAAAATCCGTTTTTCCAGTAGTTTATGTAAAAACAGACGCTTCGCCTTCTATAAGTATATATTTTTCACGTCTGTGAGGGAAGTATACACAGTGTTTCATTAAATTTTTTTGGTTCACAGAAACCAGTACAGAATAGCGCACCCTGTTTGCATTATTTTACAAAATCATAACGTTTTGTCGTCATACCTGTAATGCAGTGAGCACGCACTACTATACAGCGTTGACACTTGAAGCAAGCATGAAGCAAGCAGAGAGCAAGTGGCCATGTAAAGTTGCATGTTTCAAATGATTATCTATATTTAAGGGATTTAATGATAGGCGAGTGTTTAGATGTGCCTGGTCCTGTATATTACCACATAAAACAGCTGTTAATAATCTGTCTGTAACGGAATGCATACTGGACCACGCCATTATTTTGTTGGACTAAATAATATTTATGTTGTATAATCTGGGCTTCTTAATTCCTTATTCATTCACACTTTGGCTGCCACTGAACCAAAATAAATTGTCTTACATTTGATAATAATAATAGTCAAAATAATAATTCAGTTGGTTTACTCCACGCAGAATCAGTAAGTTTCTCAACTGTTGTTTTTTTGGTACTGTGTGCTCTTAAATACAAATACAAAATTCCCCCTTCCCTATACAGGATTTTAATTTTCTGCTGCCCCTGCTTACAACTAAGCTTCCAAGTGCGGCAATGCATGCTTCATTTAACCCTTTGGAGTAAAAGAAATTATATTGTAGCAACCCAGAAAAAAATATGCACACGAATGATGAACGGTTTTCTTTCCAAAGAGTTTAATGTGAATAAAAAAAAATCAATAATAATACCCCAGAAATGCAACATAGTGGTCAAATAATTATTCAATGCTGCACAGCAAAAAAAGCATATGATGATTACTGTTATTTGAAGCCTGAAGCGCTTCTTGAGAATTTATGAGATGAGCCATGTTCTCAGGGAAAGTTACTTTTTAACATGGGCATGCTCCCTCACTCCCTCCAAACAACACAGCAATTAGCACTTACAGTATTTATATCTGAATAGAGTCATTCATATAAAACTTGCATATGAATGAAGCACTAAGCGTGGGGACGGGGCTCCGGCGCGCTAGGAGACAAAAATCTGACATACATCCGTTTTTTATTTTTAAGATTAATTTGATAGCAAACATTTATTTGGCAATAAACTTATTGGAAAAAAAGACTTATTATTTTCACCACAAACAAGTTGATGGAAATGAATGGCGGATCCTGTCTATTCATTCAAGTTCAAATCAGCGCGTGTGCACTTAGACTAAAACTGTGTGCAATGCACTATGTGGTACTGGAATGTAGAAATGTACATTTTAAAAATGTTTTCCTTATTTATTAAAGAAAATTATGATGATCATAACAACCTACTGCATTTCATTCTTATCACAAAAACTAAAAAACACCAGCGCTAATTACTGACATCAGTCAGTAGCAAGTCCTGCCAATGTTTGAATTTTCATTTAGTTTAAATTATTTCAGTTAATAAATCTACTACAAATTAAAAGAACAAAGAAGAATAAATCTACTACAAATTAAAAGTATTAGAAGATACAAAACCTGTTTGACACGCATACGTAGCTTTTCTAATTACACATGATAAAATCTAATGGCTCACTGTGTTAACGTTCACTTTGCTTCAATTCGATGCAAATAAAAACACACCTGCATTTAATTATGATTCAAAATTTGTATTGTAATTTTAGTATTTTAGTACATGTAAACTGTGATTATGCATTCATTTAATGGCAGTGTTTAACTTGAAATTTTTTGCTGTCATGTGCAAATCTCAAGGAAGAGAGAATGAACTAAGGCTTGATGCCTCAGTCTATGGTTATAGCACCACTTAGCGACGTAAAGCCGGCAAACGCAAAACCCTACTGCTGCTGCCGGGAGCAGGCAACAGAAGAAGTCCAATTCTGGTTGAGTAACATCTATTTAAGTTGCACTTTTGGATGGGATGTAGCCAACAATCCAAGAGAGATGGAAGAAATAAAATAACAAGAAAACCAAACTGGACAGAAGAGCAGTTTTTACTTTTACGTTTAGTGTTTGGAGAATATTTCAACTGTTTAAGATTTAGTCCTAAACTTAAGGGGAAATTTTAAGAAAATGTCATAATTCTAGGAATTTTCTTAGAATTTCATTATGAGGAGCAACTTTTAGGCATAAGAAGCTAATCAGCTGAATAACCACCTTTTCTGAATGGAAGTGGGGGTGGTAGGTAAAAGAGAGTCCTCCAGGACCAGGGTTAGAAGCACTGAAGTAGAGCAGAAATTAGAAAAATCACAAACATTGATTAAAGAAGAGTAGCACTATAAACACTCACACAAACCAAAATTTTTTTGCAAAGTTTCTGCTTTGTTTATTCTCGAGGATTGTATTCTGCATGCTTTAATGGCCCTTGCCTGTTTCATATTATGCTGGCTAGGATTTTTCTTAGGATTTTGGATTTGTTTGTATTATAATAATTTTATATTAAAGTGTTCTAATCTGCAATTGCCCCAAGCTTGACCTAATTAGCCACCAAGTGGTCTGATCAGCAGTGTCCAGTGCTCTGGTTGCAATTTTTACTTACATCAGTTAATACACAAAATTTCCAATTTTACTGAATTTAGGCATCAAAACTGCATAATGTAAATCAGTGGTGCATATTGTCTACCTATTTTCATCTATCAACTTTTCTCTAGTCCTTCCAAATTTGTTAGACACTACATACAGACTGATGTTTTTCCTTCCCATAGCAAAGGAAAATCCAAAATGAGATATCATGTTAAAAAGATAGGGGTCTGTTAGGGGTTTGAGGCCTTTCTGAAGACCAGCAGTGATTCAGCAATCTTGTTAAATTTGTGTAAATTTTAAATGTTTACCAATATAGTAGCTAATACATTTCCCTTATTTATGTGGAATACAAACTAGGCTTTCATAATGCGACTGATGTAAATATGTTAGATTCATGTACAACTTTTAAACTTATGTACACATGCAAGTACACATGCAAAAAATAAATAAATAAATAATTCAAACTCTAGCAGAAAAGCAAAGAAAATGAAGAATAAACAAACCTGCGTCTCAAAGCCAGTGTTTATTTAGCAAGTATATATTTGTGTTTGTTGTATTTCTGGGGGATTATGTCTGCATTCTTATTACTAAATCTGCTTATGTCAGTGTATGCTTTCATCTGCCTTTTAATCAAAAGTCTGCAAAGTGCAAATGAGCGCTGCAGGTATAAAAAATTAAGCTGTTTTCACTTTATAAAAGGCAGCACTTATTTAGCAAATATTTATTTGTGCTTTGTTATTTTTTTGGGGTACTGATTTAACATTTTGTCTGCTTTGCAAAAGTTTCCCCACACTAGAGTGCGTGAGCATTAAAAGGCAAGTTGTTGTTTCTCTGTCTCTCAATGCATCACATTTTCTTACAAATTATTCAGTCATCGTGGATCACTAAATATTCATAGTTCTATAGGCAATATTAAGGAAACAGAATTATACTCACAAATAGCTAGCAATCCCCCCCAAAAAAGCAATGTCTGTCCTTGTACACATTGTTCACACGTGGCAAGTGGTGATACTTCCTGACCTGCACACACTCACAGCATTGGTTAGCCAGAAGAATGCATTGTCAGCCACTGTGCATTTAAAATATTTAAATTTAGTTCTCCTGGTGTTTTTTTTTTTTTTTTTTTTTTTCTGTGCCGGGAGGATGCACAGTTAAGAGTGGAGGTAGTCATGCAAAGCAATCAGCTGATTATCCTATCCAGACTCACATTGCCCAGAGCGTGACCCCAAATTCGTGACGAGCTGTGGAAAAGACGCCAAGGATGCAGGGCCGGAACAAAGCACAAAGCGAAGAGGAGAAAATACAAAGCCTATTTGAGACGTAAGGTCGCTGGTGAACAAAATGAATGATCTCTGTGCGCTGACCAAAGTCCCAGTGGGAATATTGTGAATGCAGTGTTATGTGCTTTATTGAGACATGGCTACATGTTTATTAACAACAGTTGGTGTAACCACAGTCATAATACTGTTAAAGAAAGGACCTGTGGCCCAGATATTGAACTGTTAGCTGTGATTTTGCCTTGTATTATTTGTTGCGAGAGTTTGCGTCCACCATTATTATCACTGTTTACATCCCACCAACCACGGCTGCTGACGTTGTGTGTGATGTCATTCACTCTGTCACTGCCAGATCAGTTTGTAAACTATAACACCAGAGAAAATAAAACTTTTGATTTATTATATGCAAACGTGAAGAATGCATATACATTGAGTGTCCTCCAACCTCTTGAAAGATCAGATCACAACCTTGGTCTTCTCACCTCCACCTACACACACACATAATTTAGTAGCAGCCTGTAAGAAATGTGCAAAGGTGGACACAAGATGCTAATAAGACTCTGCTTTAAAGCAACAGTTTGAAATGCACGCTGTGAGACCCATGAAGATGACATTCACTTAATCACAGACTACATAACACAATATATCAACTTCTGTGTGGACAGCATTGTCCCTACCAGGACAGTGAGGTTTCTCCATAATAACAAAGACCTGCTGAAGAAAATGCAGGAAGAACTAAAAGTGAAACTTAGGTAGTGCAAAAATGCATACAGAAAGAAGCTGGAAAATAAACTCCAGGTGAACAATGTGAGAGACATGTGGACTGGTATAGGAAGTATCACTGGTTTTAAGGTGAGAGAGGGACACCATGAGGGTGTCCTGAGCAGAGCCAATGAGCTGAACCTTTTCTTCAACAGGTTTAGTACAGGATCACATTGGTTACTCTGGCCCTCACCCCACAGTTTTCATTACTGCTTGCCTCTCACACCTCCCTAGAGTTAACACTGTACATTTTCCCACACCCTAACCCCCAAAATAAGCTTCACAGCTCTATCACCACCACCACCCTCTATACCTCTTCCACCTTGTCCAGCAACAATGATGTGTCCTCTACTCCCCCACACGTAGCACGTAGCAGGGGTAGCTCAGTGGTTAAGGCGTTGGACTACGGTTCAGAAGATCCCAGGTTCAAACCTCACAACCACCAAGTTGCCACTGTTGGGCCCTTGAGCAACCCTTAACCCTCAATTGCTCAGATGTAATGAGAAAAAAATGTAAGTCGCTCTGGATAAGGGCGTCTGCCAAATGCCTAGATGTAGATGTACACGATCATCTCTGTTTCTGAGATTGACTGAAGACTGAATCAAAGTGAATGTGACAGTATGCTCTCCTTTCCTTTTCACATTATACACTTCGAACTTTCAGTACAACTTAGAAACCTGTCATTTGCAAAAGATCACGAGTGACTCTGCAGTTGTGGGATGTGTTAATGGTGGGGACAGTAGACAGAGTACAGAGGCCTACTGGACAGTTTTGTGAATTGGTGTGAGAGAAACCATCTTGTCCTGAATGCGACTAAGACCAAGGAGATGGTGATGGATCTCAGAAGGACCAAGTCTACTCCAAGTACAGTCCACATTCTGGGTGAGATTCTCTGCTTCCATCTGATGGGGCAGGAGCATCAGAATAGTGACTTTAAAAAAACTCAACAAACTCGTCAAAAATGCTAGCTGAATATTGGGAATTCCCCTGGAGTGTTTGGAGCTTATAATGGACAGAAGGATGTTGCCCAAACACAACCTTAACAGTGGAGCACTTTCAGTAAGAGAATGCTTCAGCTCCTGACAAAAGAACACTACAGTAAGTCTTTTTTGATAACTGCAATTAGTCTTTAACAATACTGTAACTCTGCTCTGTGTCAAGAGAGGGATCTCATGCTCTAATGCCGTAGAACCGCGCCCCTCTCAGCCGATGTCAGGCTGGCCGTGGCCCAGATGAGCTTACAGAATGCCCCTCAAAACCGACTAGCAAATTGCCAAATTCGTTCAGAGACTAGGCCCGTTGCACACAACAACCTTTTGGAGAATCAGCTGCGCCATCGGCTTAGCCGATGGACGTTTTGAGAAGAAGAATCTTACAGGCTTTGGAGAAATGATCTACCACTACCAGAATGACCATGTTTCCCTTAGCCGCAGGCAGACCTGTAACAAAGTCCAAGGAGGGATGGGAACCTATCATGAACGCAATCTTGGCCCTCTCGGTTGGAAATTGCGAATATTGCATCTCAAATAATAAAGAGCACTGGAGGCATTACATCTCTCCAGATCTCTTGAATACAGCTAAGGAATGAGTAGTCTGGTCATGGCCACCGGTCATGGACATGTGCCTCGAGGTGCCCATGGATCTAATCTAAGTGCTGCAAAATGCCCTTTATCTCAGAGAATAACTCAGTCAGAGCTTGTTATGTTTACCAATCATCCCTGCCTGACCGGTCACTATCTCACATACCCACAAGTATGCGGGCTCCTGGACTGGTGCACTTCAGTATGGACCCACCAAGTATGTTGTTAAGTATGTGGGAGCCCCAACGCTGAGCTTAGAGGGGAGAGTTGGGCCGTGGAACAGCATTTCAGTAGGAAATAAACGGTGCACATTTGTTTCTTCAAATTAAAATTCAATCAAATAAAAAAAAAATTGTCACATACACAGTCATACACAGTACGATATGTAGTGAAAGGCTTGTATGACCGCCTTAAAAAAATTACAAGAAATAAATAGTGGAATAAAATAAGAGCAAGTTTAGCTATAGAAACATAAGAAAATAGAACAAATATAAAAATGTTCAAAAAATATATAAGAAATATAAAAACCTTTCTGTACAAATATAGGCAAAAATAGCAATAAATTTAAATGGAAATAAAAAATGTAAATAAATGGACATGTCCAGGAAGTTTGCAAATGTGTATGCATGTGCAATGTCCATGAGTATTTGGGGTATGTGCAACTGTGCATGAGTGAACAGATGACTAATGTCCATAAGTGTCCATTACTGTGAGATGTTTTTGTACCCAAATGAGGATGGGTTCCCTGCTGAGCCTGGTTCCTCTCAAGGTTTCTTCCTATTACCATCTCTAGGAGTTTTTCCTTGCCACTGTCGCCATTGTTCTCGGCTTGCTCATCAGGGACAGTAGACATGTAACGCAGCATATGTATTTTTTATCAGCTTCATAAACATACTGCAAATATTTGCCACTATACATAGTAAATTCATTACATACTGTATGTATAACAACATGATATTTTTTACTACTGCATAGTTGGAATGTTGTACAGTGATGTAAAAAAATGCTATAATTTAGTACTGATACTTAGTTAATATGTGCAAAGATCACTATGTGTAGTTAAACAAAGGGAGGTAATAATGCATGGCCCAATTTACCTCTCTCTCTCTCTCTCTCTCTCTCTCACACACACACACACACACACGACATGTGTAAAAGTTAGTAGTTTAAATTCTCTTTTAAATCTGTTTTTTTTGTGTGTCTGAAAACAATACAATTCATCTGATCATAGTGGGTATAAGGATTAGGTAAATACAACCTCAGACAAACAAGAACATCCAACTTCTTTCACCCTGCCATTTTTTATTTAACACAAACGAGGCCCAAAAGATTGTGTTGGGCATTACTAAGTGTTCCATGTTTAAATAGCATAGCAATAACTTGAACTATTTTTCAACAATAACTTGAAGTAATAATTTCTTGTATGGCAGTCTCTCACATCGTTATGAAGGAATTTTGGCTTATTGAGGTTTTTGTTCATTTTCTTATGAACAGCTCTCTTAAGCCATTCGAATAGGTTGAGGTCTAGAATTTGACTAGATCTTTCAAAAACCTTTACTCTTTTTTCTTTTTCATTTTTCAGCGATTCTGATGTCTGCTTCGGCTCATTGTCCTGCTGCACAATACAATTTTGACAAATAGCTGTTGGACAGATGACTTCATATTTGCATCTAGAATACTCTGCTATACAGAGGAGTTAATAGTTGACTCTATGACTGCAATGTGCCCAGGTCCTCTGACTGCGAAACAAGCCAAATCATCACACACACAACCTACTGCCCTGCTTGACAGTCTGCATAAGAGTTTTCTGTTCAAATGTTGTGTTTAGTTATTTCCTAACATGATGTGGAGCCTCAGAGCTAAACATCTTTGGTCTCAACTGTCCAAAGGACAATGTTCCATTGTTTCAGTCATGCTTTCCTGTTCTTTATAGAGAGAAGAGATTTCTCCCTGCAACCCATTTAAACAAACTGTACTTGTTCAGTCTCCTTCTAATTGGTCTGTTATAATGTCAACATTTTAATATGCTCTTTATTTCTCTAAGCATTGCATCGTCTGAACTTGGAGTGAATGTGCTGGGATATCCACTCCTGGGAAGATTGTTAACTTGAATGCTTTGTTGTTGAATGCTTTCTACTTGTGATTTATCTTTCTCAATGTAGAACGCTGAATTCCAAATTGTTAGGAAGTGGTTTTATAGGCCTTTCCACATTGAAGTGCAGCAACAACTTCTATAAGCTCCTTGCTTATGTCTTGTCCCCTTGGCATTGTGGTAACACGTACCTGAATTCTCCAGACCAACAGACTGACAAAACTTGTGTTTTAATAGGAGAACTGCATACCTGCTGATAATCAATTAATTAAGAGTTGATGATTAGCACTTGATGATTTACTCTCTTAAATCCGGTGGAAGCAGTAACGGGGGTCCTTAGTATAGCCCACATGATTTTTTTTTCTTTTTTACTACATTTCTATTAAATCACTAATGGGATGGTGAAAAAATATATTTGTTGTTCATCTTAGTATGTATTTGTCTAATACTAAGACCCATTATGATCAGATGTTTTTTTTACGTTCTTTTTTACACAAAAACACATAGGATTAAAAGTGGTGGTTCTAACTTGCCAGTATATGCTATTTTTGACTTCATGTACAACTAGATCTTTACAACATAATTAATTTTTTTTTTTTTATATTTTGCACGTTGCTAAAAAATGTGGTTGAATTTTTACTTTCCTGATGTTTCTGGTATGCCATAGTGAGGGTGGTGAATAAAGGAGCAGAAGGTCAAGAAAATACTGTATACAGCATGAGTAATGCAGTGTCATACGTATAAGAGGAGTGACATATGAACCAGTAGGATAAAAGGCCTCAGTCTCTGATTGAAGTCTTCTTCAATGTCTTAAAGAATCTACTAAAAATGCAATGATGACAGTTACTCCTTACACAATTGCAGGGTTCTAAGACCACTCTGAGATATGTGGTCTTTTTGACTGGCATTGCTGAAATGAAAATGAGTTACATGAAAGGGCATGAAAACCAGCAAAAACCGTAGTGAGGACATTTACACCTCTGGATGATTCTCCCCCTGAATGAGTTGTTACAATGAGAAAACAAGGGCAGGCTGCAGTACGATTTCATGACTGTCCGCTTTGAACAAACAAGAGCAATACAGGATTGTTTGCCCATCATAAAAATGCATCATGACAATTTGCAGGAGAAGATGTGGAGAAAACAATAACATTAGCCAAGGATGTCAAAAACACTGATGTCTCAAAGACCAAATACTGTTAGAAGTTAGCCCAGGCCAGGTCAAGGTATACTATTAAAGAAATGGAACAAATAATGGCAAAAAAGTACTTGAGAAGACAAGAAGACAGAATTCATCAATAATTGCATCACCTGAGGATATACCAGTGGTGCCAACTTCAACAACAGAGTACATAAATCACAACAAAGTACAGGACAGATCTGGACCTGTATTGACTAAGCGTCTCAAAGAAGGAAATCACCCCTAAGTGGCAAAATATTCTCAGAATTATGCCCTTTTGGTCCAACTTTTGGAGTACAAGTAAGAACTATTTATTCTTAAGATTCTTAAACACCTATCTCCACCAAAATGAAGGAGAGCTGGTTAGGACTAGTGAGGAAATGGCATACAGGTGGAGACGCATACGGAGGAGAGACGTTTCAGCATTATTAGTAACATAGTGACACAAAGCTCATAAAAGATACGATTGGACAAAAATTGGCTTGAAAAAAATAAAACATCACATATGTAACTGGTCCATTAATGAATATATTGTGTGCTGTCTTCACAGGTGACTGATACAATTTTTTTGTAGCAGCAAAGATGCAGCTTTGAAACAGTGACACAGCCAAATGTCAGAAACAAGTAAGCAATTAAGCTCTTACAGTACCGGAGATCATGCATAGATACATTTCCCCAGAACACAACATGAAATCAATAATAAACAAGCTGCAATCATTAGTTCATCCACATGGCACAAACATTTAAATAATTATATTTACTGTATATATTAATTTTATATACTTGTATTAAGTTATTTGAACGTAAACAACTTTTTTTAGTTTCTCTGTCATAAGCATCACTTCATCACGGTGTATCCCCATGTTTCACACTCATCTGGGGTACGTGCGGCAAACTGACAGGTGGCATTGATGCTTTCACAAATTGCCTGCACTAATGCCACAGAAAGAGTAAAAGAGTAGGGCTGAATTTTGCTTTAATTGTTTCCTTACATATTTCCTATCTCCTCCGCAATCAAAACGCTCCTCTCTGCAGTTTTCTTTTCTTTTCTTTTCTGCTCTAAATGACTTTAGAGCAGATAATGAGAGTCCTACACGGCACTATGGTATGGGCTTTAAACAGTGATTTAAGCAGTCTGATTAAGATAATGTCATGCAGAGTCACGCATTTATAAATTTTGTGCATTAAGCCTTCAAACAATTGCAACTGATTTCTCCATTTCGATTTTCCTTGGTTTAAAACTACAAAAACCTGTCGAAACTACAACAACCACTATAGCATGCAGCCTACTTTAGTAGTGATGTCATATGCTTCCCTTGGCACGGTCCTACTCCTTGCTGAAAAAGAGGTGGAAGCTTCATAAATAACTTTAATGCCCAACTCTGAGGTAGAAATATTTTCAGTCCTAAATTAACTTTGAGCCGATACCCATGAGTGATTTTGAGATGCTTAGTAAATACAGGCCTTGGATTATCAGAAATTAATTATTAGAAAATTTATCAACGCTAGATACAAAAGAGATCCTACTTTCAAATCTGGAAAATACATTATATAGGTACAGAGGTAATCTATCTCTCATATTTAAACAGAAAGCCTATATCACAAGATACAGAAGAGATTTGACTTTCCAAGTCAGTCAGGAAGTCACGAGAGAAAACAATCACTCCAAAATACATACAGATATGTATTTCCAATTGCCCACTTTCAATGCGTTTATAAAAAAAAGTACAGAAAAGTGGTGAAAAGTACACCTAATTTGCATTGCATCTAATGCAGTCAATGCAAGCTTAAAAGAAAGAAAAATAAAAAAAAAGTCAAAAAGAGGTACTAATTATCCCCTTCATTGGTCAATGCCATTGTTAATTAATCCTTTTTCACCTTTGTTTTGACCTTGACCTCACCAAATTTTTTTTTACATATCCAAAAAAGCATGGCCCCTCCTTGTCAAAAGAGACAATACTATGCTAGACTAATACCATCCCTACTGGTTTCTACTGCAATCTTGTCGAGTTGTTCTTGCTGCATTCACCCAATTTTTTGTGGACAGAGTGGGTACATATACTGTATCTGTGTGATGGAGAGGTGTAAGAAAAGAGAAAAAAAAAGAGTGGATTTTATCATACCTGCCATTCACATTTATGATCAAATCACAGCTTGATGCAGATATTGTCTCTTACAGTGCTCTTGTCTCTAAATTCTCATGTAAATGAATGCTAAAACTGCCTTCTACTAGCAGAATTTTACAATCTGACATCTGATGAGATTCAGCACATCATCTCTGCCTCCAATCCCACCACCTGTTCATTAAACCCAATCCCTTCCACAATGTTCCACAACTACCCTCAACCATTCCATATTATCTGGTCATATACCTGCTGCTTTTAAGAAGACAAGAATTCTTTATATCCTCAGTAAAAACCCTGCCTGGATCCAGCAGACATCAGCAACTATTTCCCGGTATCACTTCTCTTTTTTTGTTTCTAAAATTCTTGAATGCAATGTTTCTCTAAAGCTACGTTTACACTGTCAGTTAAATGTGACCCAATTCCGATTTTTTGCTCATATGTGACACATATCAGATATTTTCTATGTCTGTGTAAACAGGAAAAAAACGCATGCATTCCGATATTTCGAGATCAGTTTCAGGCCTCCTTCATATGTGGAAATAAATCAGATATAGATCAGATATGTGCTAATGTGATTGCGTGTAAGCAGACAGATCCGATTTTCTGAGGCATTGCATTCTGTACGTCATTAAAACTGCGACTTCTTCGCGGTTTAATGACGTAATCAGGCACCGGCCCGCTGCTCATCCCAAACAGATGCGCCAGTTTGCGGTAGCCCGCACCTGTTGCAAGCCACCAGAGAGCGACCCCGACACGTCTCGCACCCAGGACAATAAATAAAGCATATGCGCAGGCAAGTTAGCATATGCGCAGGCTGCAATGATGGCCCCTTTCCTCCTTCTCCGTTTCGCGAACTTTGCATATATCGCAGAAATAGCATCAAGCATATTTCGCCTTCGTCCATCTTGGCTAGTGTGTAGTGCAAGAACCTCCCTTTAAGTATGTGCGATGTTTTAGACGTATGGCAAGTGTAAACACTTGAATCGGATATGGGTCATAGAACGTGTAAACAGAAGGTCAGAAAAATAAGATATAGGCAACAAATCAGAACTGGGCATCGAGACCTGCAGTGTAAACTGGGCTTAAGTCTCGCAGAACAACCTCAGTCATATGTTCCGCTATAGTCCAGGTGTTGAAGTGTATGGTGGCCATGACTACTGCGTCAACCACTGATCTATTCAGTAGTTCAGGGGATGTAGGAGCCATAAATGTGGTAAACACTAGAAAAAAGTTATATGAACTTGCAAAAATGTTTGTGTGAGTATATATATAATGTATGTATATGCATAAATGAGTATGTGTGTGTATGTTATTACACATGGTCACATAGTGTACATTAAACCTATCCAACCAATCTGGACTCAAAGTGGTCAGTCAGTCACTGAAAAGCTCCATGCTGCTAGATCAGCCAAACTTTAATCTGTCCTCATCCTCCTGGATATCTCAGCTGCATTTGCCACAGTGAACCACAAGATATCCAGAGTTACAAGCCTTGAAATCTGTGGCACATCATAGGTGATAGGTCGTATTAGGTGACATGGATGGGATCCCCATCTGCCCCACACAGACTCCTTACTGGTGTCCCAACGGGCTCAGTACTTGGTCCTCTCTTGTTTTCCCTCTATACCAGATCACTGGGTACGGCCATATCATCACATGGCTTTCCATACCATTGTTATGCAGATGACACACAACTTATTATCTCCTTTCCTCCCTCAGACATTCAGATTCCACCCAGATCTTAGTATGTCTGGCAGACATCTCATCCCAGATGGCAGCTCATCAGCTGAAGCTCAATCTTAAAACCAAACTACTTTTCATCCCTGATGAGGCTACTCAGGTGCTTGTTCCGTTCCTTGTTATTTCAAGGTCTGCCTTGGTCCAACAAGCATTCTCTGCAGCTGAGCCAAAATGCAGCTGCATGTCTCATCTTCATGTCTTAGACCAGTTCTCCCACACCACCCCACTTCTTCGCTCCCTGCACTGGCTTCCTCCAGCATTGCTTGGCTGGTCCCAGCATCTCTCAGAAATTGAGGAAGAAATGCATCTAGACTAATTTCTGTTCTGGCACCTAGATGGTGGAATGATCTTCCTCTAGATGTCCATATAGCGGAGTCTCTATTTCTTCAATATATGAAGAATATATACAGTACAGACCAAAAGTTTGGACACACCTTCTCATTCTTCTTCTTCATTGTGTTTTTTATTGTGTTTTTAGCCCAACCAAGTCTTTTCTGCTTGTTGCCTGTCCTTAGCAGTGGTTTCCTAGCAGATATTCTACCATGAAGGCCTAATTCACACAGTCTCCTCTTAACAGTTGTTCTAGAGATGTGTCTGCTGATAGAACTCTGTGTGGCATTGACCTGGTCTCTGATCTGAGCTGCTGTTAACCTGCGATTTCTGAGGCTGGTGACTCGGATGAACTTATCCTCTGCAGCAGAGGTGACTCTTGGTCTTCCTTTCCTGGGGCGGTCCGCATGTTAGCCAGTTTCTTTGTAGCGCTTGATAATTTTTATGACTGCACTTGGGGACACTCAAAGTTTTCCCAATTTTTCAGACTGACTGACTTCTTTTCTTAAAGTAATGATGGCCACTCATTTTTTTCTTCACTTAACTGCTTTTTTCTTGCCATAATACAAATTCAACCTCTTTGAATGAGAAGGTGTGTCCAAACTTTTGGTCTGCACTGTATCTTCACCAAAGCCTGATTCCAAAACTTTACTTATCCTATCCTGTTCTGTTCCCTGCTAAAAAAAATAATAAAATAAATCTTTAGCTGTTTAAAAGTCAGTAAAACATTCTAGAAGTATGTATGTCAAAGTGAGGTTCTTCTCTGTGAACAGTCATTTTGCAAGGGACCAGAGCTATCTCTTCTTGCATAATTTGTGACAAAAACTTATGTGGCCAGAAATAGCATATCCAGCCAGTTTAGAAATGGAAAGCCCATGATGAGAGATGAATGTGTAATATTCAGCAGGATGTTGCAGGATAATCAAGAGATTGAAAAGCTGGTTTAAATAAAAAGAGCCTAAAACAGATTCATGTAGCTGAAAAGAGGAACACTGACTTACTGGACAAAAATACTGCACAATTTGTGTTCCCCTTGCCAGACAACTGGGATCACCTACCTTTTTTCTCATCTTCTCTGATACAGAATTCAGATGGCCAGAAGTTGCATAAGGATAAGGTATGCAGGATGTTTAGTCATTCTTCCACTTAACTCCAAATAACTTTATTTGTGATAGGTGTTTAGAAGTTTGTACTCTGACAGAGAAGTTTGTTATGCAGATGACATTATGCATTAGAGCGGGGCCATCCAGACTTTAGAGAGGGCTAGTGAGGACAAGCAATGATTCTGTCCGGGAAGTCTAGGTGCCTTAGGCCAAGATAGATAGCCCACAAAACCGGCATTAGAGCCCTCAAAGCAGGGCAATTGGGTAACAAGTTGGCAGCATACTTGTTTAGCCAAAGCTAATGCTAAGGAAGATCTACTGGAACAAACCTCCTCCTCACTCTGCGATACCTGAAAGAGCTCTGATTATAGGAAACTCACATACTATGGCATGTGGTATTAGCTAAACCTTTAGGGGTCCAGCAGTTGTAGTAGTAGCTGTATCATATGAGACAAGGCACTGGACACAGCAGATAAACTCAGGGACTTGACCTTGGTTTTCAAAGATAGTTGCACATGGATCTAACAATATGTGTATTCTTCAGTCAGAGGTTAGTATGAATAACTTTGTAGAGGTGTTACAGTTAGTAGGTGATGTCTAAAGAAGCAGTATGCTCTGGCTACATCCCAACGCGATGTGGCTTAAAACCGGTTATGCTTCCTGAACCTGATAGTGTGCCTAATACAATATGGGCTTTATAGACAATTGTAGTACTGTAACTTTGAGGGAAAAACTGGCCTGTTGACCATGTCCATCCCACCCTGGAAGGTTCTGCTCTCATTCCTTGCATTTCTTCATGTTGAGAAGCATTACTGGTGATGAAACTTGGGTGTATGGGTATGACTCTGATATAAAACAACTGCCTTCACAGTGGAAGGGCCCATCATCTCCACAACCAAAAAAGGCAAGGCAGGTCCACAGCTCAACCAAGTGCATGCTCATTGAGCATTCGTTCCCAAGCAATGCATCAAGCATTCATCCCCAGGGGCCAGGTTTTAAAGCAATTGAGGGAGGATTTATGGCGAAAGCGTTTGAATCTGTGGAGCACGAATCTTTAAACGTTTTGATACCCCATTGTAGTGTGACTGTTAAATATTAATCTATCACATCTAAAGCACTTATTGTTAATGAAACTATCCTATCACCAATTAGTTGTTTGATATACTGTGTTAAACAGAAACGTGTATTAAATCGAACAAGCGTGTCCTCCCGGCAAGGGGTCACCACTGCGGACTTCTGGTCCACACATACAAGCATGGTACAGGTTTTATGCCAGTTGCCCTTCCTGACACCCTCACATTTTATCTGGGCTTGGGACTGGCACTGCATCCAGTGGCTGGGGTTTGGGCACTGGCTTTGAATTGAACCTGGGCCTTCGCCATGGCAGACGAGACACCTACCACTGAGCCACCAGTGCCCTTTAATACCAAACTCATATTAAACATTTAAAAAATATAGTGACGTTTCCACAGTCCGACGTTATCTCAGATCATTATCTCAGCTCATTTAAAGTATGTTTTAGTAATAATGTACATACTGTCACAAACCCTTGTTATTCTTTTTTTGTTGTTATTTCCACATTGTCATGTCTCTTTACACGCGGTCATGTTTTCCCAGTCTGTCAAGCTTTTTACCATGCCTCTGTACCGCCCCTCCCACACCCCAGTTCCCCATTCACAAAATTTTTTTTCTGACATAATAATTTATCCCATATGCTGGATTATTGCGTACTCCACAGCCCAGGTCTCCAGCGTTTATTTTCTTTGATTCATGTGTACCGCAACCAAGTATTTCGCTATTTCGCTTATCGTTCGCTGCTTCGGATTAGTTTGACCTGGCACTGATTGCTTCACTGACACCCACTCACGCTTCGCCCCCCAAATTCGCTATCGTCTATCGCTTCGGATTTGCTTGATCTGGCTTTGATTGCTTCACGGACACCGACTCACGCTTCTGCATTCCACACACCAAGACATCCACAGGTGAACTGTCTCTGATCTTCGCTATCATGGACCCGTGCTTATTTTCATTTTCATTGCATAACGGCACTGAGAGGCAATCGCTCACATCAAAGTTTACTGCTGGATCTCGCTGCATTAAAACATTAGAGCTTTGACTCAGAGTTGCACCTCTAGCCTCCACGCCTAATAAAGTCCTGTGTTTTACCATACAGGTGTATCACGGGCTAAGTGACACTAAGCACTGCTCATCCTTTCTCCAGCACTTTCATGATTAAAGTTATTAAGACTATCATTTCTGTGTGGTGTGTCTGATTTGGGTCCTATCAGCCTGCCCAACCACCCCTGCTCACGTGACACATACATTGCAACTATACCCCCATTAAAATGTATATTTACATCAACTACTACACAGAGCTAACCCATAAACTCTCAGAGTTATCAGAAAAGACTGGATCACCATCTGACATGACAATATTAGCACATCACCTCATCTTATCCACACTGCATCGACTTCCAGTGAAATTTTGTATTGATTTTAAAATACTACTATACTGTACTACTAATGACATATGCCTTGATCAGTCTTCATCGTCAATCCCACTCATGAAGGTGCTGCTCTAATTTCTTGCAGTATTTATAGTGAATCAGTGACTATCCAGAGCCCAGGCCAGGGAGCAGACAAGCAGGCTAACCTAATTGTCGGCTTGCTGAACTGTCGAGTTGTCACTGGTTCTAGCTATACATTTTTTGTTGACATTTTTGAAAATAAAAAACAGACAATGTAGGCTTTAAAACCAAAAATTGTAATAAATATTAGATCTGCACTTACACTATTTAACATCCTTTGTAAAATCATATGTATCATATATACAGCTATTGTACCTACATGTTTTCTCAATCAAATAATGCTATGAATAAGTTGAAAAAGTTACAATTTCACTCAGTAATGGCTATGTTCCTAAATCTTTTAAATTAGCAATTATTAAATCCCTATTTAAGAAATCTGACCTTGACCCTTGTCAGCTGTCCAACTATCTGCCAATATCAAACCTCACCCTTACCTCCAAGATTCTAGAAATTGTTGTGGCACAGCAGCTGATGTCCTGCTACTGGCCTCTGATCAGGGTAGTGTCTCTTAGCTTATGTTCATATTATTCTGCTTGATAGATTATGAAATGTTTGTATCTCTGTTTGTAGATGTAAATAGTAACTAGTCTACATGTACTAGAGTAACGTTTGGTGTCCCCCTGGGTTCTGTTTAATGCCTCTGTTTAGATGCTTCCTCTGGATAGTGTAATTCATAAGCATGGTATTAGTTTCCTGTGTTATGTTATGACACAGTTACATGGCTCAGAAAAACCAGATGGGAAAAGCCAGTTTAAGCCAGACAGAAGTTCTGGTACTAGAACCACATGCAGCTAGAAATAAGCTTGCTGATTACACAGTAACTCTGGATGTTTTTCTGTTCCATCATGCACAGCTGTAAAAGACCTTGATGTGATTATATATTCCAGTCTTTCATTTGAAGCTCAGATAAATAATGTTACTAGGATTACTGCATTAATTTAACTTAGAAATATAGCCAAGATAAGGAACATACTTTAACTACATGTTTAGGTTGTCAGTTTTACTGTCTGGAAATTCAACTACTGTAGGTGCAAGCTTCAGTTAATCCAGAATGCAGTAGCAAGAGTCTTCATTAGAACCAGATTATATGAGCGCAGCACTCCATCTTATCCACCTTGCATTGGCTCCCAGTGAAATTTTTTGTTTAATTTACATTTTTCTACCTGAGACACCAATAACGAAAGTGGATTGCATATTAACTTAAATCTTTCATGATATACTGAACCTTCAGCCTTCTAACACACAGTATGACTGCAAATCAATCCATGCTATCCTATATAACCCAGGATGGGTTCCCTGATGAGTCTGGTTCCTTTCAAGTTGTCTTTTCATTCAGGTCTTAGCTAGTTTTATAATTTATGTTGTTAATTTATTGTCTTAGCTAGTTAGCTAATTAGGTGTCTAAGCTAGTTTTTATTCATCCCATGGTTTTAATTTATGTTGTATGTAGCACTATGGTTCTGAAAGAATGTTGTTTCATTTCACTGTGTACTATACTATATATGGCTAAAATAGTAATAAAAGTCTACATGACTTCACTGCAGTTATCCAGACCCCTTTTGTGCTCCGGACCTGTCTGACTCATCCTGGTACCCTGCTTTTGGTTAGAGATCTTGTCACATGGAAGCCCCATGCGGTCTACTTGGGATTTGTGTGGTAATTGGAGATGTTACCACTTGAACACAAAGATGGTTTTGGACTTGGCTGATGCAGACAGCTGTCCTCTAATGACTACAGTGACTCAGTAGTTCAGGTTTGAAATTTTCGCAAACACTCCAATAACAAAAGTGGACATGTTAACTTCAACACCCCTCTTGTTACACTGAACTTCATAACATAAATTGACTGCAGATTAAATCCTGCTATCTGATATCACCCAAATGAGGATGGTTCCCAGCTCAGTTTGGTTACTCTCAAGGATTCATCCTATTGCCATTTCAGGAAGTTTTTTCTTGCCACCAACACTGTAACACTGACACCTGACCTTTTCTTGTTTATCCTCCCACACTGTTATGTTTTCTCACACTTCCCAGACCGCCCCTCCCGCATAATTATATGTGCATTACATATGCATGATTATTACTCACATTTAAGGAACATCACCATTCATCTTGTGGATTATTGCTTGCTCTTTAGACCACTTCTCTCACATTCTTCTAGGATTGAATTAATACATTTATGTTACCTTTTCTCTCACATTTACACCCTCATCTTATCATTAGGATCTATCTTTGCACTGACAACCAAGCCCTATCAGATGTTTTCTTGGAGGCACTGTTTAAAGCAGTTAGAAATGAGCTAATCTCCTAATAACTACCCACAATTCATCATGACCTCATGAACTTACCAAGCTGGGTCAACTCATGCCTCTATTTAAGATGGTGAGAAGGAAAACATCCTGTAGGAGAACACACATGTCTCCGCATTCACGGCAGAATGATCAGGAGGAACCCATGCACAACTTTGAAGAATCTCCCAGAACAACACCTCTTATTTACTTTAACTCTCACTCATTAACAAATACTCATTAAATTCTCCAGCAGGAACCTGGTCAATTCCAGAGCAATAAAGATCACCTATTTACCAGTTGAACCGCCACTTAAATTCAAATAAATGTTATTTTTGTCACTTACATGACTGTTTGTGAAAAAAGGAAGTAAGGAGGCATTAATGCTAACAGGAAATAATGAAAAAAATGAAAAATAAAATTATCTATAAAATATACATTTTTTCTTTTGTTACAATAAAATAAAACAGGATAAAATAAAGTGTAAAATAAAAATATGCGAGTATATAAAAATGTAAGACTGAAAAAAAGTAATGACTGTATAAATAAACTATATTAAGTATGGAATGTGCAATGTGCAGGCAGCAGCAGTACGATGTGGTCATGAAGTGTAAAATAGAATGATGAGCCGTGGTGATATTGTTCAGTGCAGTAGTGCAAAAGTAGTCCTTTTGTATTTAAATATAAAACCAAAATGTGTAAACCAGAATGTTCAAACATATATGTTTGTGTGCTCAGTCCTTTAGTCCTGTGCAAATGTGCAAATGATCAGTGGTTGGTTTGGTGTGTTCCAACACACGTGTGTGAAGGTTTGAAGTAAACAAGTCCAATCAGTTGAGATCTATGTAGAGTTCTGGAAGAAACTTCTCCTCAGTCTCTTTGTGTTGGCCTTCGGGACCAGAAGCACTTTCCTGACCACAACAGAGAGAACAGTCCAATGCTGGGATGATCTTCCTCGCCTTGGTCCAGCACCGCTTGTTGTAGATTGAGCTCAGCTGATCGCACCACCCTCTGTAGAGCTCATCTGTCCTGCATGGTGCTGTTCCTGAACCATTTTACGATGTTTCCTGGCAGGATGCTGTCTATGGTGCAGGAGTAAAAGTTCCTCAGCACCTTAGAGGGCAGTCTGATGTCTCTCCACTCTTTCCACTGGGCTCTCATTGATGACAGGGGTCTGATACTTCCTCTCCTGCTTTGTACTAAAGTCCACAATCAGCTCCTTTGTCTTACTGATGTTCAGGAGGAGATTGTTCCTCTGGCACCAGTTCTCCAGATTCCTACTCTCCTCCAGGTAGGCCTACATTGTTGGCAGAGATCAGACCCACTACAACGTTATGTACAATGATTACAGCAGGGGGCTCAGAACACAACCCTGGGGGCTCCAGTACTAAGGGTGAGGCAGGCTGAGACATGTCTTCCCATCCTTACTGTCTGTGATCTGCTAGTTAGGAAATCCGAAATCCACTGACACAGAAATGAGTCCCAGGTGTTCCAGCTTGGTGGTGAGTATGGAGGGAATTATAGTGTTAAACACTGAGCTTTAGTCTACAAAGAGCATTTTAACCTAATTCCCCTTTCTAGTGTCCAGATGGGTGAGGATGTGTGAAAGAGATAAGATATGGCATCAATTGAGCAGTAAAGACATTATGCAACTTGTAGTGGATCTTGTGTGCCATTTAAAGCACTTCATCACTACTGAGGTGAGGGCTACAGGGCGGTAGTCACTGAGGGAAGCAGGATTGGGTTTCTTTGGAACAGAAACAATGATAGACTAAGCAAGCGGGGATTGCCGATTGGGATAAGGAGAGGTTGAATATTTCTGCAAACACAGGTACTAGCTGGTCTGTGCAGGCTCTGAGGACTTGACCTGAGATTCCATCTGGTCCTGCTGCTTTCCTGATGTTCACTATCCTGAAGACTCTCCTCACATCATGCTCCATGATGATGAATATATCTCAGAGTCACTCTGTTGGAACTGTGAAAATAGTTTCCTCCCATAGCACTGCTTCGCCTCCTTCTGAATGTTGTATGACTAAGACTTGTGTGAGGTCATGTCACCCGATACAAGTCCCGTATTATAGGTGGCAGTGAGAAATCCAAATGGTTTTATCCACCCACGGCTTCTGATTTGGAAACATTCTGATGGTTGTTTTTTGCACGGTATCATCTGTTAAGTTTCCCGATGAATCCCACTTCTGTAAACATGTTGATGTCATCAGAGCTGTGCCGGAACATGTCCCAGTTTGCATCATCGAGTGCGTCCAGTGTACGACCTCCCCCTGAGCCGGAACTTTTCTGCTTGAGCCTTTGTTTATATTTTGGCATGAGGAAGATGGCGCATGGTCAGATTTCCCAACCGAGGGACGGGGTTTTGTCCCTTGTAGCCATCTTCGATGGTTGTATAACAATGATCCAGTGTTCTTTTGCCACTGGTGGGTCAGGTGATGTGATAATAAAAGTTTGGAGCTGTGTGCTTGGTGTTAGTGCTGTTAAAATCCCCCACCACCATAGTGCAGTATCCCAGTGTTGTGTTTGGTGCTGTGTGAGTGCAGATGTGTGCTGTGTGCACAGCCTGTTCCTGACGCCGCCTAGTTTTCCCCGGGGCCACCGCTTCAGGTCGCGTCCTCTGTTCTTCCTCATGATCTTACCTGGCCAGCTTGGATCCAGGATTAAAAATGTTGAATTGTGAGTACATTGTAAACCAATAGAAATAAAAGTATCTCTATTGTACTGAATTATGAAGAATTTACCGGTTTAAAGTTACTGGAAGTTAACTTAAAAAACAAAAAAAAAAGAAAAGAAAAGAGATCGGAGCAGTTGTGACAGCAGCAACCTTACCGGTGCCATCTTGAAATTTTTATCCAGGCCCTCGAAGAAAGTCCTCTTCCAGCCATCACACACTGAATCTCCTCACTATCTTTTAGAGTCTCTGGAAATCATTCAAATGAGATTTGCTTCTTTCTCAAGGATGGATTTTATCCTGCCGAGGTCCTCGGTCTTCCTTGGCTCTTTCTTCACGGCTTGCAAATTGACTGGACCAGGAAGAGTGTGGAGCCCTTCATGCTCCGCATCATGTCTGTATTCTGCTGTTCTTCATCCTCCACCCCTACATATTGGTGTTTCTTACTAAACCATTAAAACACCACAGCATTAATGATTTTAAATATAAAATTTGTAATTTAGTAATATAAAAAAGCATCAAAATAAAGACAATACTGTTCTCTAATTTGAACATTGTGTAATTTAAACATGAGAATTTTTTTTATTATTTTACTGCATTTTCTGATGAAATTTTCATCCCCGCAATGCGTCCTGTGTGTCATGTAATTTAAACAAATTAACAAACCTTTTTAAAAAAATAATAAATGGATGTTCTACTAGATAATTTTAGATGACAGAAAAAATTTTTTGCTGAATATTCTGTCAGAAGGTCGGAGCTCGGGAGCTGAGGAGATGGATCCATGTGTAGATGCAGGCTGCAAGTTCTTTCGACTGCATGCTGAGTGAAAAGCAGTCAGGCAGGGCCGTAGTTGTGAAAGTGGGGGCGTTGGATCGGAGCCATGAAATCTGTCAGCATTGTAACCGCCCCGAAATGTGAAGCTGAGCCGTGGTTACGAAAGCGGGAGTGTTGAATCAGAGCCCTGAAATTCGTCAGCGTTGTAACTGTGCCAAAACATGAAGCCGAGCCAAGGTCGTGAAAGTGGGAGCATTGGATCAAAGCCTTTGGATCTGCTTTGAGTCGAAACATGAAGCCAACAGAGCCGAAAACCCTTAATGGGCAGTTACGCTGCGTCGTAGCTAGGGCACACAGAAAATGGGGTGAATGCGTGAAGAGAGGAGCAAGAGTCTCTGCTTTTTTCCGTGCTCCGGCAGACTGACCAATTTTCCAGCTTAATCCAGTTTTATGTTCAAACTTTGTCCTCTTACGAAAAGTGAACATATAACAGATAAACATTTTATAATATATTCACTCGAAACACCTGTTATATCGTTTATATAAGTTTTAATAGTTTTTCAGGTTTCTAGCTGGCTATCCCATTAGCCCGTTAGCCTGGCTATCACAAATTTGCCTACGCTTTTTCACACTGATTATCTACATTTTTAAAAACCATGTCGGTTGTGTGGCTGCCTCTGAGTGCAGTTGAGGATACATCAGAGCTGCTCTCGATGGATTTGGAGATGGAGACCTTGAAGAAGCAGATCCGCGACCTACAGGTGAAGCTGGCCCAGCTACGACAGCGGAAAGCCGCGCTGGAATTGTCACGGACCGCGCTCACCTGTCCCAGGTACATTCTCGGCATGACACAAATCCTCCAACAACCTCAACCCTACATGCTTCTCTGTCCAGATCCAACACACCAAGGACGCAGCCTGCCCAGATTTCGTTCACTCCAGCGCCGGGGTACCATGGAGCCTGGATACAGCAGCAGCGGAAGACGTGCGCCAGGCACCGGACGAGGACCCCTCCGCCGCCACCAGTCTTCGAGATCTCAACCCGAAACCGCTTCGCTCCTCTTCGCGAGGACGCGCTGATCATCGAGGACTCCATCATCCGGCACGTCTGTGCTACCACGGATAAAGGTAAGGTGCAAACTCGTTGTTTACCTGGTGCTCATGTTCTTGATGTCGCTGCACAGGTACCCGCGGCCCTGAGGGAGAACTTTGGAGCTTTGGTCCTCCATGCTGGCACGAACAACACCAGGGAGAGGCAGATGGAGATCATAAAGAAGGACTTCAGGAGCCTGGTTGAGAAGGTCCGCAGCACATCACACACGAAAAGGATCATTGTATCTGGACCGCTTCCCACATTTCAGCGAGGAATCGAGAGGTTCAGTAGATTATTTGCTTTTTATGAATGGTTACAATCTTGCTATCAACAACAGAAATTACCCTTTGTTGATAATTGGAATGTCTTCTGGGAGCGTCCTAGGCTCTACCACACTGATGGACTGCACCCTAGCAGAGCTGTAGCAGCAATCCTCTCAGACAACATCTCCAGGACACTACAAACCATCTGACTGGCGGTAAGTCATACCATGGAGCCCAATCAAAATAGCCTCACCATACTGATAGATGCGCACACATTGCTCATCTTATAGAAATTGTGTCTGTTCCCCGAATAGTGAGAAAAAATAATAAATTCATTAAAATCGCTCGAAACAATCTTAAAACCAGAAAAAGGCCAAATAAGTAATCAAAATCTTCTCAACATTAGATCCCTTGCGCCTAAAGCACTTATTGTTAATGAAATTATCACAGATTATTGGCTTAGATCAAACGAATATATTAGTCTGAATGAGTCTACTCCGTCAGAATATTTCTATAAGCACGAGCCCCATCAAACTGGTTGTGGTACTCACTGTTACTCAAAATCACAATGATGTACTCACTGTTACTCAAAAAACCAGGCCAAGGTTTAACTCGTTTGAAGTTCTTATGATTAATGTTGCACTCAGTGAAATACATAATAAACCCTTGCTATATTTTGCCCTGTCCACCGTGTACAGACCCTACAGTGATTTTCTTAAAGAGTTTGGACATCTGCTGTCAGACCTAATGATTAACTCTGATAAAATTTTGATATTAGGCGACTTTAACATTCATGCTTCTAACAAAGCTTCAGCACTTGCATTTACGGATTTGCTAAATTCCTTTGGAGTTAAACAAAATATAAATGGACCAACTCACCGCTTTAATCATACACTAGATTTAATTATATTCCATGGTATAGATGTATCTAATATACCTCAAAGTGATGACATCACAGACCATCATCCCCTGATAAATACTCTACCTATAGAACAGATTAGCTGTGTCTCCCCATGTTATCAAATTGGTTGAATTATTAATCTGTCTACTAAAGACAGATTAATAATTCTCTCGTGCCTCTCGTGTGCTCCCTCAGCCTCTCGTGTGCTCCCTCAGCCTCTCGTGTGCTCCCTCAGTCTCTCGTGTGCTCCCTCAGCCTCTCGTGTGCTCCCCTAGTTTTCCTGTCCCGTCCAGTCCTAAGCCTTTGTGTCAGTCCCACAAGGGCTGAAATACTTAAATGGTCTGAAATGCTTAATAAAGTCTGAAAAGCTTACTAAGGTCCTGTGTCCTGTAAATGTTCAAGAGACTGTGTGTACGAGTGTGTTTTTTCAGAGCCTCTGTGTGTATTTTGTTTGTTCCTTTTTCTTGTTAATTCAAGAATTTTATGTATAAAAACAACCCCTCTGCGCCTATGCCTGCCCTTTATGCCCACGGCAATAACATCCGCGCGAACTGCCTGTCATACCAGTTCGTGACACAGTCCAGTCTAAAGTTTCACATTTAGATTTTCAGTGCTTTACAGGTATAGGATGAGCTGTATAAACTCATCACCAACATAAATCAACAACATGCTTGCTAGATCCAATCCCAACCAGATTTTTAAAAGAAGTGATACATATGGCTGGAGAGCAGCTTCTAAACCTTATTAACTCCTCATTATATCTAGGTCACATCCCTAAACCTTTCAAGTTGATAGTTATTAAGCCCCTTCTTGAAAAGTCTAATTTAGACCTGAATGAAATAACAAATTACAGACCGATTTCAAACATTCTGTTTATAAAAATTTTTTTAGAAACGGTAGTATCAGCCCAAATATGCACATTCTTGCAGGAAAACAATATCCTTGAAGGATTTCAGTCAGGGTTCAGGCCCCATCATAGTACAGAAACTACCCTAGTTAAAATTACAAATGACTTTTTTTTTTGCTTCGGGCCAAGGCTGCATCTCGATACTAGTCCTACTTGATCTTAGTGCTGCATTCAACACTATAGATCATAATATTCTCATAGATCGCTTACTAAATCACATAGGTATTCAGGGACAGGCATTAAAATGGTTTAGATCCTACCTGTCTGATCGATACCATTTTGTAGATCTGAATGGAGAACTGTCTGGTGTAATGCCAGTGAAATATGGGGTCCCACAAGGGTCAGTTTTAGGACCTCTGCTGTTCTCCATATTCATGATACACTTGGTTAACATCAATAGAAGACATGGGGTTAGTTTCCATTCTTATGCTGATGATACCCAGTTATATATCTCCACAAAACCAGATGAAATACCCAAGTTGTCTAGACTAACTGAGTATGTTCAAGATATAAAAGAGTGGCAGATCGATAATTTTCTTTTAATAAATTCAGAGAAGACGGAGATATTACTTATTGGCCCCAAAACCAGTACACAACAGCTCTCACAATTCAGCTTTCGTTTAGAAGGATGTACTATTACTACCAGCTCGATAGTGAAAGACCTAGGCGTAATATTAGACAGTAACCTATCCTTTGAAAATCATATTTCCAGTATCACAAAAACAGCATTTTTCCACCTTAGAAATATTGTTTAGGAAAAAGTTTTATCTGTATCTGATGCAGAAAAGCTAGTTTATGCATTCATGACGTCCAGACTGGACTACTGTAATGCATTACTGGGTGGTAGTCCTGCATCCTCAATAAACAAGTTACAGTTAGTCCAAAATGCAGCCACCAGGGTTCTCACTAGATCTAGAAAATATGATCATATAACCCCAATACTATCATCCCTGCACTGGCTACCTGTTCAGTTTAGAATTATTTACAAAATAGCATTACTTAAATAAAAGGCTCTAAATGGTTTAGCTCCCACACATCTTCTGTCTTCTGACACGTTACAATCCACCACGCTCCTTAAGATCGCAAAACTCCAGACTTCTGGTAGTTCCCAGAATACTAAAAATCTACAACAGAAGGTAGGGCATTTTCATATTTAGCTCCAAAACTTTGGAATAGCCTTCCTGAAAGTATTTGGGGTTCAGACACAGTTTCCCAGTTTAAAAGTAGACTCAAGACGCATCTCTTTAATCTGGCATACACATAATTCATCCTCATAATGAATACCTCATACTCCAGTACATATATTCTGAATGGCAACTACACTAATTCTTTCCACCTCTTCTTCCTTTCTCTATCTTGAGACATCTGGAGATTTTGCTAGTTTCAGTAGACAGAGGCCAATGCGAGGACACAGAGGCATTCAGAGAGGGACCAGCTCCAGTTGGATTCTGCTTCATGATGGTTTGGAGCTACACATGCTGCTCCTGAGCTCCCAGTGATCCAGAACCCATCTGCCCTCTGCACTTGCTGACTCATCCCTGTGCTGAACTGGACTTCATGTTAATTCAAATAAACCATGGGAAACCATGTGGGCACACAATCGCTGAGAAAAGAATAAAATAAAATAAAATACATCACAATATAATTAACATGTGGTAACATAATTACCACAAAGAGGCTGTAAAACTTGGGTGATTTTTATGGTATTCCATATTTTTTGTGGTATTTTTCCTAGCGATTGCGTGCCCACACGCTTTCCCCTCCCCTTACTACACATCAGCCTTTTTACTCCAATTCAATATGAAGAAAATGGGCCCAAATATCAGCTCTTCTCTGTTGCCTGAGTAAAACTGCTGTGATGACGAAGAGTTAAACATGACAGAGCTTGTCACTGTGCGCGTAAACTACTCGTGATATGCCATGTGCTTTGACCCGGAAAATACTGCTGCGACCCGGGAAATACTGCTGCTCATGCCATAATAAAGGAACACCATATTGCAGCGGATTGTGACGAAAATTATATGTTGATGAAAATAAGACATGTTAAAAAGAGACATGAGAGATGTTTTATTAGTGTTTTTTTAACCACATTTTAGTCTCGTCTTTTTTGTCAACAATATGGTATGCTGATTTCGTCACTGTCACTGTTCATTGATATCAATGACGTCTCTTACTATATAGCAGACCTACTAACTTCCCTGACTTACCCAGGACTCGCTTTCATTGGAACATGGAAGCAAAAAGGGTGTTCACAGATCTCAAGTGAAGGTTCACGCCAGCCCCCATCCTGAAATTTTGTGGTCAAAGTTAATGCATCTTTCTCAAAGGTCATTGCAGAACATAAAACTGCATCCCTGTTTGTATTTTTGATGTTGCTTATCCACCTCAGTAAAGAATTTCAACATGGGTGGTTGAGAGCTTCTAGCTATCAAGTTGGCCCTGGAGGAATGGAGACACTGGCTGAAAGGCTCAAAGCTTGTCAAGCCAGATTCTTGTCAAGGTTTAATTTCATCCTCTCCTACTGGCCAGGATTGAAGAATACCAAGCCAGATGCTCTCTCATACCAATTCTTTTTTTCCTGAAATTATAAGCCATGTGAGACTATTCTCTCTCCTCACTGTCTGACTGCCAGAGCTGGACAAGTCACCAGAGCCCGTATTCACAAAGCTTCATAGAATTCTCTCAAAGAGCTCCTATCTTAGCCTAAGAAGTCTTAGCTGGCAGTCTTAGACTAAAAGTGATTTAGGAAACTTCTCAGAGCAACTTTGAGTAAGGAAAGCACATTGCTAGGGATGATGCAGAATTTTCTTAGAATTTCATCACTAAGAGCAACTTTTAGGGGTAAGAGGGTTTGTGAATATGGGCCCAAGAGTTTTGGAAATGCACTTGACAATAGTGTTCTTGAAGGAACTATTCCAGAACAGTTGACATTTGTGTCTTACTACTATTACAACAGACTACTTAATTACCTAATGCCATGTGTTATTTTGATGTTGTTAATTTTGTCATTAGAGGTTGGGAGTGAACGCTGGTGTGTCTGACAGCTGTTGCTCCTAGAAGTTGTTGTTTGTTGCTGCTCCTGTTTAATTTGTTCTGCTGTGTTTTTGTTCTTTCTAACCAAGTTCAAGGGACATTATGTTGATGTTCGATTTAAAATTTTTACCTTATGTCGCAATACCGTCTTTCTGGTCTTCAGCCCCCCGACCCACAAGAAAACCTGACCGGCGGTCTGTGGACCATCTGACTTGACAAGCGTTGAGCTAGCCAAGCTAGCTTGCCTACACCCTCTAAAAACAATCTTAAAATCGGGCAACAATCACTCATTCTCCAATAAGGGCAGTCTAATTCATGATCTTGTGGACGATCACAAGTTTGACTTCTTCTCCTTGGTTACATGGCTACAACAAAACGACTTTCTGGAACTTAATCACCCTTCACCCTTGTTTACTCCTAAACTTCATCAGCTCAAGCCCAGAGGTCGTCGTCTGGAACGCCTGTATACAAGAACCGGACTTACTGTACACAGAAAAATGTACAGCGAGCATGTCCTCCTCTATAAAAGCGCATTGTCTTCAGCTAAAAGTGTTTGCATCTGGTCAAGGGAACACAAAAGTCTTGTTTACAACTGTAAACTCTTCCACCCCACCTGTATTGCACTGCTTAGTGTGACGTTTTTATGACCTTCTTTAAGGCCAAAATCACTAAAATTCAGTAATAGTTAGCTTATTCTACCACATTCCTGTCACGGACTGCCATCATTCACTTCTCCTTTTTTCCCACGCTGTCATGTCTTCGCGCTCACATGCTCATGTTTTCCTCCTGGCTGTCATGCTTTCTCACACATGCCACTTTACACACCGGCATCCCATTCACAACTAATTTCTCCCGGCATTTAAGGAAGCGCAAAACGCTGTCTCGCTGCCAGATTATGGCGTGCCTTCAGAGCCAGGTTTCTCGCGTTTCGCTTTTTGTGTTAGTTGTTTCCTCTTGTCTCGCTTGTTCTCGGTATTCGCTTCTAGCCTCTCGTTTTTGGATCTTGTTCGCTGTTTGTTTCCCCACTGGTTTTGATCTCTCGCTTCGTTTCCCAGCGAGTCTCTGCTCGCTCTCCCTTTGGATTTTTCGCATCGCTGACTTAACTGGCTTTCCAACCTATTGCACCGGCTTTGTATTACGTGAGTAGGATTTCCCCCCTAAACACGGAAGTGCTCAACGGCCAGCGCACCACACCTCCCTCGTCCAAAACTGTGTCTAAGCCACGCCCCTTTTGGTGCTGTAAATCTGCACTTGGGTCCTGCTCCTCTTTCTCTCTTCATTACTCTGCGTCGCCTGACATATTCATCAAATACTTTCCACAGCTCACCCCACACCTTATCTGCTGAACATCCTCTTACTCTTTTCTCCTCTTTTAAACTACTCACCAAATCTGAAATTTCAAATTTATGAACAAAATTATTTTTTTGTCTTGTCTTCGCGTACCAATGCTCCTACCCAAAATATTTTGAGGGGATGTCCTGGACCAAACAACTCCACTTTGGTCTCATTTGTTCACAGGTTCCAGAAGTCTTCCCCCCCCCCCCCCAATTTTCTCCCTAATTTAGTCATATTCCTCCCCGTCACTAGGGGGCTCCCACATTAAGGCTTCCACTATCGCTCAGTAAGGAGGGCTCTTCTAATTGTGCTGTCATGAACCTTAACATTTAACATACTCAGTAAAGCCTGTAGGGAAATAAGAGTTACATAGTATTGCCTACATTTTTTTTCTGTTTTGCATTTTTATTAAATAGATATTTGCACAATGAAAAAAAAAAATATATATATATATATATATATGTATACTAAGACCCACTATGATCAGATTATTTTTCTTACTGTACTTCCCCTATCCTATCAGTCTCTCCATGAGAAAAATATAACTTGAACATCAAGTGTGATTAATAATTTATTATATATGAATGTATTTGTCTGTCTTTGTCTTGCAAACTACCTTACTTGTAATTATTTATTTAAAAAGCAATGCCTACATTTCTATTGAAAGACTCTACTAGTATTATTAGAATACGTAATCATTAGGAGAAGCTGCAAATTATTAAAACTGATGGAAACCTTGAGACAGTGAATCATAAAAAATCCTACTGCCAATTCTCCCTCATTTTATGAAAAATTATTTTTCATAATTTAATTTTGAACACTCTCCCATGAAACTATCAAAGCATTCAGTTAGATCTCCCAAGTGTTATTAGGTTAAATAAACCTCACCATAAAATGCACTTCTTTTAAGTTAGGTTATCTAGTTATAAGGATTTGCCTTGGACTTTGGTCGAACTCCTTTTGTTTCCATGTGTCATAGCTTACTCATCCTTGGTCCGATCAGAAAACAAGACGTCATGCCCAGCAGCTCAAAAATCTTTACTAATTTGGAAAAACTCATGTGAACAAAACATAATTACCCACTACAAATACACTGTCCAGGGGAAAAAAAGGCACTAGCTGCATTTAACTAAGCAAATAGATAAAGTCCTCCACTGGATAATTACTCCAGTGATAAGCCTAACTAGCTAGCTTAGTTGACTAGCTTATTATTTCTTCATGTAAGAAGACATATTCTGTGGTCAAAGCAATGATGTTACTCTGTTTCAAGCGACTGTTTCAAGTCAAATTATTGGCCTGCATCAAGCAATGAAAACAAGTAATAAGATTGCTGAAATTATTGCAGTTGAGTTAAGAATTGTAAAATGCATTATTAAAACCTGGTTAGTGGTAAACCATCATCTTCAAGGAAGAAAATGCTTGATGTAATCAGATCATAAAAATAACAACAGTAAAACTCACAGCTATGTTTAGTAATGAAATTAAGAAAATTCCCACATGCACAATGCGAAGAGAAGGAAGATTAGGAAGAAACAGCCATGTCTCAGTGAGACTTCTCAAAAAATGCTTCAATTTGCTGAGGAGCATGAAGAATGGACAGTGGGGAAAAAAATCATGTGATCTAATGAATCCAGATTCCAAAGTTATGGTGCATCAGAGTAAGAAGAGAAGCAGATTTATTATTTGAGACTCACTTTTTCTGCTAAATGGTATCTATAGCTTTTTCTTACCATGCATTTATTCTTCCAGCATGAAAGTGTTTTTTCATAAGCCTGGAAAAATTTATCTATTCTTTTTATTTTTTATTCATTATATTACTTGATCGTCCATGCCACTGATTTGCGTTTGGCTGTGTGAATGGCTCTCTTATTGGGTCGCATCAGGTGCCTGACCTTTCCTGTCTATGACCCATGCATAACAACAAAATGATGATATAATAATTATATATACCTTTTACTTTGGAACATCAGGTCAGTTTTTACCTATTTTTGTAAGGGACTACCATTAGAGGTCACTGTGTGCACATGTTTGTTTTTGCTTTGTAGTTTTTTTGTTAATCAACTCAGTTTCCCAGAAGGCACCTCGGTCAGGTGATGCGGGTGCTCACCTGAACCGAGGTAGCTCATTATGAGTGTTATAAAAAGCTGATTGTTCTGGGAAACTGGGTCAAGCATTAATGTGGTCAGTGGCCATGTGGTTGTGGTTGTGGTTGTGGTTGTGGTTATGTGTTATTTTACTTATGTTTATTTATCTGGGCTCTGATTGTATGAGTGTACTGTGCTAAATTTTTAGTTTGTTCCTCTAGCCTCTAGTGTGTTTCTGTAGCCTCCAGTGTGCTCCCTTATCCTCTAGTATTCCTGTCCCGTCTAATCTCTAGTATCCGTGTCAGTCCTAAAGCCTTCGTGTCAGTCCTACAGGGGCTGAAATGCTTATATAGTCCGAAATGCTTATTGGGTCTGTTAATGTCTAGAAAAGTCCGTATTTGTTAAGAGAAGCCTGTCTATGTTTAAAGAAGCTTATGTGTCTAGAGAGACGGGATATGTGTTTTTATGTCCAGGGGGCTATTCCAGAAAGCTGGGTTAACTTACCATTTGGTAAAACTTAACCTCCGGGTTGATTTACCCCAAACCCGCATACCATGAGTATGTCGGTTCCAAAACCCCTGAGAAGAGTAAGTTTAATCAACCTCCTTCTGGTTACCCAGAGTTAATGCGCGTGCACGGTGCATACATGAAGACATTTTCAATGGATCGCCGATTTCACGAGTCAAAATGGAAAATCAAAGTGAAAAAAAGAGAGCAGCATACTTCACAAAGGCGGAGTTGGAGGTTTTAATGCAGCATATGAATAATTCAAGCCAATAATAATGAAAAAAAGCAATACGGCTGCATCGGCTAAAGAGAGTTGGCTTGGCAAAAAATAACAGGCAGAGTAAATGCGTGAGAGTATTAAATAGCAAATTTGACATCGGCTTCTATTTTATTATACACTGTAAACCCTAATGCTCAAAGTAATTAAACACATTACTGTTAACTTAAACAATTGCAATTAGGTCAAATTAATAGACCTTTTTGATATTTAAAGCAATCGTAAGTACTTAAGTAACAGTAACTGTCACCTTAAAATTCCACCAACTTAAAATCCATAGAGCACTGGTGGCTTAGTGGTAAGTGTTTCGCCTGCCGTGCGAAAGACCCGGGTTCGATTCCCAACAACAGCAGCAACAATTTATCTGATTTGCAACAAGATCAACAAACTCAAAAATGTATAGTTCTGTTTACTTAAATTGGAAACATCATTACTTAAAAACATTGAAGTAACTGATTACCACAAATTTTTTTAGTTTTGCCAACTTAATTGGGTTTACAGTGTGTGTTTACGTGCCAGACATACTGTGCGAACAGCTCTACACACAGTTGCCTTTCCCTCATGCTCTGCATCACCCACATTGTACAAAAATGCCCTGACGCAAAAAAACAAAGTGCTATGTACACTGTAATCAATTACATCAATCAATCAAAAAAGTAATGATGTTTGCAATTTTAATTAAACAGAACTATAAATTTTTTAGTTTCTTGAACTTGTTGCAAATAAAATAAATTGTTGCTGCTGTCACCACAGCAGACAAGCCAGCCCGGGAATTGAACCCAGGCAGGCAGGCAAATCACCTACCACTGAGTACTTATGATTACTTAAAATATCAAATTTGTTTAGCTAACTTGAAAAGTGTCATTTCTACAAACTCATAAATACCAAACAGTTCTGAATACTCAAAAAGGTCTATTAATTTGACCTAATTGCAATTATTTAAGTTAACAGTACTCAATGTGTTTAATTACTTTGAGCATTAGGGTTTACAGTGTACAGAATGTTTTCTGTGTTAAGCACAGACATGCGGTTTGTGACATTTGCAATATGCAGCTTCAAGAGATGTGTTAAGTAAATTAACGATTTCCTTGAAAACCAATAACACTCTTTCAAATAATCATTAGGAAATTAAAAGACATCAATATGCAGTCTTATAACTCTCTCCCGGCGGAAAAGACCTCGTATAATTTGTGCCTCCACATCTACAGGATCATCATCAAAAGCGCACGCCATGCTCAATAAACTTCTGAAACAAACTTACCCTGGAACATAACCTGCTACCGAGCAGGTTATTTTCAGAGAATAAGTTGCTATGGTTACATACATACCCAGAAAGTCACCTCCGTTTTGGATCCGAAAGTTGAGGTTATCCACTAACTTACTCTTAAACTTACCCGGGTATGTCACATAACCTGCTTTCTGGAATACCCCCCAGAGCCCTATGTTTTGTTTGTGTTTGGTTGTTAATTAAAGACTTTTATGTTGAAAAAACCAACCCCTCTGCACTTATGCTTGCCTTCTCTGCCCACGGCAATAACACCTGCCCGAACCGCCTGTCATACCAGTTCATGACAATTTTACCCAAGGACGGCATTATGGGTGTGCGTTTCCTGGCTTTACAGCTAAGTGGCACTATAACTATAGACCATAGACTTTAATTCTCTCAAGGATTAATGAGCCGCAGCTCACATGGTAGCAGTTAAATTCAAGTGAAAAATTAAACAAATTCATAATCACAGTACTAAAATTACAGTACAAATTTAGAATTTTAATTAAATATAGGCGTTTCTTATTTGCATCGAATTTGAGCAAAGTAAATGTTAACACAGTGAGCGTTTAGATTTTATCATGTGTAGATTTTATCATGCGTTGGGTTTATCAACACCAGCATTGCCAGAAAACAGACTCTGGAAAAAGTGGATGTGCCACATTTATTGCCAGATTAATGTGCCAAGTCTTCCAGGCATGGAATGAACAAGTTGGCGACATATTGCAAAATCTATCTTTGTCCATTGTTCGAGAATAACCTCTTTTAGAGCCTGGATGCTGGATAGAGCTCAACTTGTCGCTTCAGAATTCCCCACAGGTGTTCGATCGGGTTCAGATCAGGAGAAATACTGTACTTGGCAATTTAATCACCTTCACCCTGTTCTTCTTCAGAAATGCAACAGTAGCTTTAGATGTGTGTTTTGGATCATTGTCGTGTTGGAAAAGTTCACGACGACCAAGTGCACGGAGTGATGGCAGCATCTTCTCCTTCAGTATAGAGCAGGTCATTGTTGAGTTCATTATACCATCAATGAAATGCAGCTCCCCAAAAGCCGGGAGCACTCATGCAGCCCCACATAAGGACACTGCCACCACTATGTTTTACTGTAGGCACCAGGGGTGCCGCTAAGGGGGGGAAAGTTAGGACGATTCTAAGGGCCCACGCCCTTTAGGGGCCCCCAGAGATCTGCTTTATTAGTAATAACACTATTAGCAGTAAATTAAAAGAAATTAGAAATGTATCTACAAAAGAGTTACAAATGAAAAAAGATTACGGCTTATTTCTGCATCTCCAGTCAAATCACACCCCTCTCTCATTCACTGTATGGTTCAGCCCATCCTACCTAGCAAAGAGTGTCGCTGCTGAGTACAGGTGTTGAACTGTAAAAGCAGATATGTCCTCGAGTTCAACAAAGAAGCATAAGTCCGGTCATCAGAAACGACAAACAAAATCTTCTGCCTCGAAGCTTCTTTTAATTTTTTATTAATTTTAAAAGCTTGCGTAATGTTTTTGCGCAATTATTTGTTTGACTTGACGCAGCGCACTTCCGGATGCAAACTGCCAGTAAACACAGACGAAGCAGAAGCGCTTACATCACGCACAACACGAAAGGAGACGTAAACAGTTAGCAGTGTAATTTGAGGAAGCGTTCTGTTGCGGGCTGCAAAATGGAAGGGAGCAATGAAAACATTTTTATCAATGAAAAATTTTTTCAGCAGCAGGAAACATTGCTTCAAAGCGCAGGACAAGCCTCAGTTCGGAGCATGTTAACATGCTTACCTCTCTTCACTGCAATCACACACTCCTTTAAATACTAGTGTGCACACATCCAAGAGAGAGACATTTATATTCTGATATTCTGATTGACTTAAAACACAATGTACGGACTCTTGTTCCTGTTCATGGATTTTTGCATCCTAAATGTCATCACAAAGCATCCAATAAGAAGTCAGTAAAGGCTTATGTTATGCCTAAGCTGTAGATTTTGAAACTTTTAGTTCTGAAAGTTAAGTTAGTGTTTTTGTATAATTATTTATTTTAATGTGTGCCTTAGTTTGATTTTATACTTAAAGTCATTTGAAATACCTTTTTTTTTTTTTTAGTTTTTGCATCTGAGAAAAGGCTTTAAAATAAGAATGTATGGCACTGTAATGCACTTAATTCATCTCAGTCAAATTTAAGCTATTCCTTATATTGTGAACAATGACAATGTTTATTTTTTACTAAAATCCTGTATGCATTTAAAAAATTAAGGTTTTCTAAAAAGAAAACCAATTAATCTTTCTCTTATATATATACTGCTCAAAAAAATAAAGGGAACACTTAGTCCCAGTTTGACTTGAACGCCTCTCATATCTGTATGCAAGTCAAACCGGGACGAAGTGTTTTTTTTTTGAGCAGTATATTTTACATTGCTATTTAATTAAGCAAAAGTACATTTTATCCGATTACTCGATTAATCGATTAGATTTTTGGTAGAATACTCGATTACTAAAATATTCGATAGCTACAGCCCTAGTTACGTTTTTCACCAATTAAAATTAAATATGTAATTTTTGTCCAGATATAGATCTTGAATTTGTAGCAAATATGCCAGCATTAACTTTGCTAGTGGACTTTAAGTACTACTACCGTGTAAGATAGCAGATAACTATTTCACTAATAATGGGACAAAAGTAGTAGGTCAGTACTATTATATTACAGACAAAAACTTTGGATAGCTAGGTTGGCTTGTATGTTTTGTGCAGAATGGGTGTGGTAGGGGGGCCCAAAATTGCTAGCGGCGCCCCTGGTAGGCACCATGCATTTTTCTTTGAAATCCTCACATTTACGACGCCATACAGTTTTGAAACCATTAGTTCCAAAAACAGTGATCTTTGTCTCATCACTCCAGAGTATAGAGTCCCAGTAGTCTTCATCTTTTTCAGCATGGGCCCTAGCAAATTCTAGGCGTGCTTTTTTGTGCATGGGCTTTAGGGGAAACTTTCTTCGTGAATGATACCCATGCATGCCATTCCTCTGCAGTGTGCACCGTATGGTGTCACAGGAAACGGTCACACCAGTTTGGCTTTCTACTGCTTTAGCTAACTGCAGTGAACTTGCATGGTGATTTTTTTCAACCCTTCTCATCAGAAGACGCTCCTGTCGAGGTGTTAACTTCCGTGTGAATGGCCTGAACATCTCTGGTTGCACTTCCATCTTTCTTAAATTTTTGGATCACTTTTGCTACAGTATTTTGACTAATATGTAAAGCTTTGCTGATCTTCATGTAGCTCTCACCTTTTTTGTGTGAAGAAATGATTTTCTTTATCAGATTTTTTTGACATTTCTCTTCCATGTGGAGCCATTGCTGACAGCATGAAATGGGAAGGGCTTTTCTTTAAGTAATGCCCTTTTATAGTCCCCTGTTAATGCCTGTTAATTAGAATTTTGTAGTCTTAAGTATGGCTTTTCTCCTAACACTATATATATATATATATATATATATATATATATATATATATATATATATATATATATATATATATATATATATATATATATATATATATATATATATATATACTCATTTTTGCAACATGGGCTTGAATGAATTTATTAGGAAAATCACTTTTTTGCAAATTGTTTGTAATCAATGGGGAGTATTTTGTATTATAGTATCTCATCAAAATGTTAATTCTGAAAGGAAACTGAAGATTTTCTGACAAATATAGTGAGGTGTACCCATTTATGCTGAGCACTGTGGGTGCATCCACTGCTATGGACATGACAAGATGACATGGTTACCTATATCACTACAGCCGAAAACAAAGAAATCACTGATTTATTAAAATGGTCAGAGCCAGTCTCCTTGCTGTTTTCCCCCTCGACACATTCATAATTATTAGTCTACTTCTGCCAGTGTGCTCTGGAAAACTTTATGCATGTGGTTGAGTGTTGATTAGACTAAATAGGAAACGAAAGAGAAGGATGACATTGCCAGCTCAATATACCGGAGCCCAAACCTCATTTAAATTAAATTAACAAATATTGTAAGTAAACATTAGCCCAAGTTTAGAAAAACATTTTTATTAATACTATAAAAAATATTTTGCATCTATGTTTAGCTGTGCCAGCTGCCATTGTTCTTATATGGCTCTTTGTCAGGGTAAATGGTTCAGTGACAGGCCTGTAAATTTCAATTTAAAACAGTTACATCATGTAGGAGAAAGCCGTGTTGGAGAGGTCTCCCGGTTAAACTTGTAATTTAACCCTGTAAACACCGCAATTATTTTAAGAAAGTTACGAATTACGGTGCTATCTTTATCTCGGTTCGGAAATGAGTAGTGTTAAGCCCAAGACAGGTAAAGCGCCGAGCTCTCCGGTTACTCGTGGCGGAGCTGCTACTGTAGCCAGTAAACTTGCCAAGATGGCGGCGGAAAACCAGGTTGCAAGCAGCTCACCTGGACCCATAAGGGACTTGCCAGACGTGTTGTCACCGAGTCAGCTGGTTGCTGAACTGGAGAAACAGCGAACCTCGCTTCGAAGCAACATGTTGACTTTAATTCAGGAGCTTATCAAGCCAGTACAGACCTCGGTGGATGCTCTCCGCGAGACGGTGAATAACTTTAATGGCCACCTCGCTGATATAGAAACCCGGGTGGGGGATAACTTTGAATGGGTATTGAGCATGGAAAAGGCTGTGAAGTTGCTAGAAGCCCAAAATAAGTCTCTTTGAGACCGTGTTGATGATCTTGAAAACAGGTCCCGCAGAGTCAACCTCCAGTTAATCAACATCCCTAAAGCAGCGAAAAGGGATGTGACCCGTCTGAGTTCATATCGGAGCTGCTGATGAAGAACTTCGGCCCCACCGTTCTCCCCAAACCATTGGAGCTTGAAAGGGCTCATCGTTCTTTGGCCCCTAAACCCGGGCCGGTGGGGGGGGGGTAGGCCCAGGCCCAGGCCCAGGCCTTTTGTGATATGTTTTCACCGTTTTCGGGAGCGGGAGAACGTGTTGCTCATCAGAAAGGAGTGAAGTTTAGGCTTCTTTTCCCTGCCTGCCTGCAAGTTTCGTTCGAGGTTGAAACACTCACTTTTGAGACTCCAGAGGATATGCATGCTTTTTATAATGAGTGAGTGAAGGATAAAGAACAGGTTGGGGCACGATGATTCGGACGTACTTTAAGTTATCCTGGATTTAATGTTGCCTTTTTGGCCATCTTGGTTGATTCCTTGTGGGTTTTTTATTTTTTTATTTTTTTAAATTACTTTCCAACTGTGATGCTTAGTTTCCTTAGAGGAGTCAAATAGGGTGACGAACTGATTCCCTGGTTACCTTAGTTAATGTTTAAGGTTGAAGTTGACACACTGTAATTTCATGTTGCTCCTTATGGAAGCGAATAAATTCTTATTTGTTGTGCACCGGAATGACCTCTAGAACAAGAGAAGGCTATGGAAGCAGAAAACGTTACCATGGTAGGATTCTGTGGGGAGGGGGGTGGGGTGGGGGTGGGGGGAGGGAGGTGTTCATATATATACCCCCCCTTTTTTTTTTTCTTCTTCTTCTTCTCTTGTCTGTGTGTGTGTGTGTGTTTTTTTTTTTTTTTCTCCCCTTTTTTGTTTGCTCAGAAGCAACATCAGTCTTGGAAGAGGTGCTACTCCTTGTTTCTTTACTAAATGATGACCCGGAATAAGAGTGTTCGTTTCATTTCCTGGAATCTGAAGGGTGTCAACCACCCCACTAAACGTAATAAGGTAATGACACATTTAAAACAGATTAGGGGTGATATCCTTTTTTTACAAGAGACTCATCTCTGCTCCACAGACGTTAACCGTATAAGGCGACCATGGATTGGTCATGTATTTCATTCTAAGTTTCCAATAAGGGCGAGAGGCGCAGCCATTCTTAT